>MU224871.1:76485-107592 GCA_018584345.1 Thuja plicata | reverse complement strand
CTCCTCCTCCTCCTCCTCCTCCTCCTCCTCCTCCTTCTTCTTCTTCTTCTTCTTCTTGTGGTCCTTATCTTATCCAACATGTCATTTTTTTCTTCGTGATCTACGTTAGAGGTAGGGTACTTGTTCATTATGCAACACTCTTCAACAACAATAAGGTAATTACACGTCATATTCACAATTTCCTCTAATTCATAAAGGTTAACAATGATCTCCAGGGACTTCTCTTCTTCAGTGTCTTCCAACTCTCCAGTTTCCTTATTACAATCCTCATCCTCCAAGTTTTCTATGGAATGAATTTCATCAGGTTCATATTCAAGGTTTGTTCCAGGGGTGACCTCCTCTTAAGGATATTTCCCCTTAACATCTCTTTTATTCCTCAAGTGATCCAACCTACGTTCTCCAGAACTCATGTCATACTTCATTTCCCTAGATCTATCCATCTTCTGACCATCCCAAGAAGCAGTACCCTCTTCCTAATCCTCTTTATCTACATCAATAATGTTGTTTTCATCTTAAGATTTAGTTTTCCTAATTTTAGGAGGGTTAGACATATTGCTTTGGGTTTTTCTTTTGGCTAGGGTTGTATCAAGATGATTTTCTCCAAAACAGACTTTAGGACTAAAAAGAGGAGGGGTTTTTCTAATTTTATTTCTCTTTGTCTTAAGGTTTGAACTTTCAGGGAGAGGTCTACTACCTAAAAGTTCAATTTTGACCATACTCTAATGGGTTCCTAAATTTTTTTAACTCTCTTGTTGGTGATAGGTAATGCACTGACTACTAAGAGGGGTATTACCAAACACAAATTCATACAACACATAGATCAACCCGTAGTGCAAGGGACGAGACTCAACCTTAGCAATGTTGTTACTTAAAGAAGATAATAGAAAATAAGGAATATTAATTTTATCTCCATGTCTTATATGATTACTAAATGAGAAAACTACAATAAAAAATAGGGAAGTGACCCTCTAACATAAAGTATTTCTTCACATAAAGATAGGACAAAGCATAAGGAGGGGGAAGGGAAGAGCGGTCATACTCATTACCATTTACCACAATCATAGGTTTCTCTCCCTTCTCAAAGAACTTTCGTACACCTCTTTTAATTTCCAGCACTCTTCATCTCAACCTTTTCCCCTTCCCAGTTAAACCGCATAGCCTTATCAATTATCTCTAGAAAAACACAAAATTTGATGCTTTTGATAGCCATATTTCCTTTGTGCCATGAATAAAAAAATTTAATGCAAAGGGTACTATTAAAACACTTGACAATTTGAATGTAATTGGTCAAGCTAGCTTTCCTAAATTCATCCCATTGATCACCATTCTACATTAACTCCTTATAGCCTCTTGGTTCAACCTTCTTCAAAGGCCCACTCATGATTCTAACTTCATTGAAGCTGATTTAGTTCTATTTCACTTTCATTCTAGTAGGCCCCCTATAACTAAAAATGTAATAAAATCGTAAAGCCTTTCTTCGTCTCTTTCTATACAATTGCGAAAGCTTGTTGAAGAAATACGTATTTCCACTTCGAATTAAACCAATGCGATTTATGACATCACCATTAATAATGATCCAAGTGTGCATAATACTAAAGAAATAATCTTTCAAAGATTTGAAATGACATTTTCCCTTATTAAATGGGATATGAACATTATGATTATCTGTGTTGCAATATTTATCAATAAAAATAGTGTCCATATAATTAATATAAAATTTGAAATTCCTTATCATGTCATTTATATGCCAACTCAACCAAACCCTATTGAAATACGATTGATGACCATTGCAATAAATTTCTACCTATGCATTCGTCATCTTCCCTTCATCACGAAAATTCCTCATGATATGTCTTTGACTTTTAATAGCCATATAAGTGATATATTTCACATCTTATTTATTAAATAAAATAGTGGGAGGCTTCTTCCCACCTATAACATAATTCTTTTCAACATGATTTATTCAATGGAAATATTTAAAACCTTGGGGTTTCTCTTCTAAAATTGATGGGAGAATAAACTTCTTCCCCATTCTCTATAGTTTAACATTATTTTTCCAATGTAAAATTCTATGTATGATCATTACCTATCCAATACAGAAAGCCATCTTCCACTAGAACCACAACATCACACAATTAATACTTTTTTCTTTCGTTAGAAAGAATATTTTTCAACCTCTGAGGGCATTTTTCAAAGGTAACATAGCCCCAATCAAGAGTATTGAGGCCCCAATTTGTCATAAAATCCACAACAATGTTACCCTCCCTAAAAGTATGGAGGGGCCTAAATTGATTGAAAAAATAGAGAACTATTTTACAGTCACCCCTAATACTTAAAACATACCAAGGGAAACCCGCTTTACCCTGTAACTGATCCATAATCATTTTGGAATCCCCTTCTAAGATAAACCTTTCATAATTTAGGTCTTTCAGACACTTTATTCCTTGCCATCTAGCCATAGCTTCAGCATGGTTTTAAGTCTTAACTCCAAGGTCTTTACCAAATCCTTGAATGAAAGCCACATTTGAATCCCTTATAACTCCTGCAGAAGTAGAGATCCCTAGATTTCCTTTATCACAACCATCAACATTAAATTTCACCCAGCCAAGCTCTAGAGGAATCCAACTAGTTAACCTTCTTTTCCAAATACTAATCCAATCAATATTAAGAAGATATTGATGAATATTCGATTTTTGTTTAATTCTCAAGTTATGCAATGTAGGTAGAACTTTCCCTTTTCTAAAATAAGAAACATTAAGATTTCCTTTAACTTGTTACTTTATGATCTGAAATAGAGTAGAGCTAGTTCTAGGTTGGTCCCTGAAAATCCTAATGTTTCTCTCCTTATAAACATTCTAGGACATGAAAGGAAATTCTTCAGAATAGAGTGATTGAGAGGACTAAAAATCCCATGATCAATAACTAGACTCGTAGTGCAAGGCATTATCCAAGGCACACTAAGGGATGAGAGGAAAGAATGCCAGACTTCAATAGAAAAGGGGCAATGAATAAAAATATGATCAATGGATTCACTATCATTTTGGTAAAGATTACATCTATTAAATAAATGAAACCCACACCTATTAAGATTATCCATAGTAAGAATTCTCCAATGAATGAAAAACCACCAAAAATAATTGATTTTGGGGATAAGACTGGGAATCCAGATATGCCTCCATAATTCTTCACTATCTTCCATCCTCTCCAAAACCTAGTAAGTTGAACTAACAAAGAAGGATACTAATGATTTATACCTCTAAATATATCAATCATCATATGATTGGGAAAAGAGAGCACAATCTAGGAATAACATAGATAGAGATCTCAGATTTTCCCGATGTTGGTTAATGGTATATGGAGGAAGATTGTCACTTTGTTGCAAATGTCTTGTGAAATCTTCAAAATTATCTTTACCTCCTCTACAATAAATATAATTCTCCACATATGTGCCATATTGATTAGTCAGCCATATTTTTACTTGAGATAAGGAGTTAACTTCAGCCGAAGGTTTCTCTTAATTCCATATATAATCCCAAAAACTTACTTTTTTACCATCTTCTATTACCAGTCTGTTACCTTTCCTAAGAAAATTCTTAAGATTGATTATACCTCTCTAAAGATGAGAACCCACTGAGGAGGCCAGTTCATACAAGAAGGAATCAAATTTTCCATTTCCCACATTCTTCACTTTCATTATAATAGCCCACTCCTTATTCTCCATAAGCATCCATCCAACCTTAGAAATAAGAAGTTTATTACAAATGTCATATTATTCTCACTCCCAACCTGCCTCCATCTTTATTAGGCATACACACCCTACCCCATTTGATCAAAACCATATGGGTCTTGTCCTTTATTCCCATCTATAGGAACTTATTTTGAATCCTTTCTATAGTATTAGCAACTGATCCTGGGATTTTGAAGAAGGAAAGAAAGAATAGAGGGATGTTATGCAAACAAGATTTACACAATTGAATTTTTCCATCTTGAGTAAGAAGTTTCCTTTTTTGAACCACAAATTTATTCTAGAATCTCTCAATACAAATATTCCAATATAAAGAAAAAGGAAATTTAGCTACAAGGGGAAGTCCCAAATACAAATTAGGTAGAAGAGTAGAATTAGAGCCCAAAATCCTAGTGATCTTAGTTTGGAGAGAATTATGAGCATTGAATAACTAGATCTTACTTTTATTATAGTTTTCTGCTGGACTGAAACCTTAGCATAGTTGTATAGGATATCCTTCCATTATTTAGCTTTAGAGATGTAAGCCTCTCCAAAAAGGATTGTATTTTCAGAAAACTATTGGTGGGACAAGGGTATAAGTTAGGAAGCAAGTCTCACTCCCCTTAAAGCATTGAAATCTCTTCTTTTTATAATATATGCCCCTATGCTTAAGCCACAATTATAAAAAGGTAAGCCGAGAGAGGATATCCTTTCCTTAGAAATTTACTTGTATAAAAGAATCCTCTAGGAGAGCTATTAATCATGCTATAATACTTGGTGGTGGTGACATAGTTCATGACCATGTTAAATTGTTTTCCCTTGAACCTAAACTTCTTTAGCAAAATAGAAACAAATTGTCAATCAAAATTGTCATAGGCCTTAAAGTGTGCCAAGTACCTTAATTCAAAATATTTCTACACAATAATCTCTACTTGTAGATATGTCTAGTTTCAGTATCATACTATTTTTTTTATTTTCTTCCATTGAGTGCACTATCTCATGGGTTATAATGACAACATCTAGAATAGTTTTCCCACCAACAAAACCTTTTTGCTTATGAGAGATAATTTTTTCCAACACCTGCTTAAGTATTGTAGATGATAATGTGTCTATAGTATTACATAGTCTGAGGCTCAGCCACCTTGGGTTTGAGCATAATGTAAGTTGAGTTAAGTTGTTTAACTGCCTTTCCTGTTCTGAAAGAAATCATCCACAACATTTAAAATATCCCCCCTTATTATATCCTAGAACTCCTGGAAGAAGGCCAGAGAAAAGTCATCAGACCCAGGGGACTTAAAGGCAATGAGAGAGAATAAAACACTTCTGACATGTTTCATGAAAACTTGTTTGGAAATTTTCTTGTTAAATCCTCCTCGTTAATCAAAAAAGGGAAGGCCTCCACAAGCCCAAAAGGGTCTGAAAAGAAAATATTGGTATTTACGTGCCCGTATTAGCAAAAAAATGCACCGCTTCTTCAACACTCTCCTCTTCGTCCTCCACAACATTACTATTTGACAGTAGTAACTTTCTAATTTTATTTTTTCTTCTATTTTTTAAGGTGGATTGCCGAAAGAACTTAGTATTTTTATCTCCTTCTGTGAACCATTATATTCTACATTTTTGCTTCCAAAATATTTCCTCTTACTTATTAAGTCTCACCCACTGTTCCCATAGATCTCTCTCTTGCTGACAAATGTTCAAATCATTTTCTCCCTTTTCCATTCTCTTTTGAATATCATTGAGTTCACTAGAAATGGCTTTTTTCCTAGAAAAAAAAATTCCAAATGAAGATCGGTTCCATCCTCTAACTTTTTCTTTGATGTTTTTAAAGTTTTTTTGCAAACTAGGATCTTTGGGGAACCACCAGAAAGAGTATTCCATTATAATGTTCAACCAATATACAAAAGTATGGGTGAGTAATCCACATTATTTAAAACCTAAAAGGTGAGGGACATTTCCTTTTACCTTCCATCCACTCAAAGAGAAGGGCACTATGATCATATCTAGTTCTAGGGTGAGCAGTGAGATAAAAGTCTACAAAATTTGACCATTTCGATGAAAGAATGAATCTGTCCAATCTAACCTCTATAGGATAATTACCCTATTTCCTATTAGACCATGCGAAATTTGTAGCTGGAAGATCAATATCCATCATTCCCGTAGATGTGAGAAAGTTTCCCTCCATCATCCATTTAATAGAGCTGTTTCCCAAAATTAGGACAGCCAAAGAGTCTCATGCCAAAGAGTCTCATGTTCAATCTCACCACTTTAAGTTTAATACCATGATGCAAGGACGGTTGGGAACCAGGCCAAAGGCACCCGCGAGAATTAATTTAATCAATGACAAACATAGTAGTGGTTTGGCTAGACATTTTGGTATTGATAAGTCATTGAGTTTACTCAAGGAAAGGTATTTTTGGCCTCACTTGCATAAGGATGTTCAGAAATTTGTGAAAATTTGTGGAGTTTGTCAACTTGCAAAAGGAGTAAGTTAGAATACCGGATTGTATACACAGATCTCTATTCATGAGAAACCTTGGAGTGATATTAGCATGAATTTTTTTCTTGGCTTACCAAGGATAGCAAGAGGTAATGATTCCATATTTTGTTGATGGATTTTCCAGGATGAAACATTAGATGTAGTACATATCGCAGATCTTTTCTTTAAGGAGATTGTCAGATTGCATGGATTACTGAAGAGTATCATCTCTGACTGAGACAATAATTTTGTTATCTATTTTTGGAGAACACTTTGGAAGAAGTTGGACACTGATTTGAAGTATAGTTCTACATTTCATTGATAGACTAATGGACAAACAGAGGTTGTAATCCAAAGTTGGGGTAACTTGCTGAGATGCTTAGTTGGAGACACACCAAGTAGTTGGGATTTGATATTGGCACAAGTAGAGTTCGTATATAATATTTCAGTAAATAGAAGTACTAAAAAGACACCTTTTGAGATTGTTCATGGCACACAACTGAGAGGTATATCATACTTGAGAGATATTGCTGGAGAAGAAAAGAGAAGCGATGAAGGTGAAAATTTTGCCAAGTTTATTAAGACATTGCATGAGGAAGTGAAATAGAAGTTGGAGCAGAGTAATTAGAATACAAGGATAGTGTAGATAGATCAAGAAGACATAAGACTTTTGAAGTTGGTGATGCAACTATGAATCATTTGAAGAAAGACAGATTTCCTATCGGAACATATGGTATATTGAAGATGAAATTTTGTCCTTGCAAGATATTGAGAAGGTTTGATAGTGGAAATGCTTATGAAGTAGAATTACTAGAGGACATGGATATATCACCTATATTCAATATTTTAGACTTGTATGAGTATCATGAACCTGATGAAGAAGTGACAGTAGCAAGTGATTATCATAAGAAACATATAGAAGAAGTTGAGAAGATTTTGAAATAGAGAGTTGGTAGAAGTACAAGAGGAAAGGATTGAATAGAATATCTGGTAAAGTGGAAGAACAAACCGATTGAGAAATCATCTTGGATTTCTCAATCTAAGTTGGATTCAATTCAAGTTGTACCTAACGCATGATTCAGAGAATCATTTATTTTAACCACAGGTGTCTGATGCAGGAGAATCTTGGGTTCTTAGCAATCCTATATCAACCAAAAAATATGTTTGTTTTGGTTTCGTAGCTTGTTGGATACTGCTTGGTAACTGCTTTGCTTGGTCTATTGAAGGTTTGTTGTTTCATCACTTGGGCTCAGTTACTTTTTTTTGGCTGGCTTCACCCATGGGGTCTCGATGGTTGTTCTTGGTTTCTCGGTGGTTTCACTGACCAGTCTCAGTGCTCGGTAGTCTTTCTCAGTGACTTGGTTTTTGGATGTTGGATCTTCTGGCCAACATGTGCATTAAATTTCCATAGCATAATTACTATTAGGGTCTCTCATTGGGATGTGTGTGGACCTAAATCTGGGTCTTTCTTGTTTCCTATGTTGGATCTTTAGGATCTTTGGTGCCAGTGTCTTTTGTGGTCTCTTGTATATATTTGATTTTTGATCTTAGTTTAGAGGGGATTTTTGGGTAGGGATTTTGATAGAAGATTTGGATCGCAGGTGTATGATCTTGCATGTATGGAGATTATTCTATAAAGATCTAAATGTATATGGGAGTAACCAGGAAGGCCTTATGGCCCGGCATGTGTGATATTTGATGAAATATTAAAATATTTTGCTTTCTTTCTCTCATTTCCCATGTTGTTGCTTTCGATTTGTTCTGCAAGTTGGTTTGGATAGTTGGGAGTGCCTTTGGCCCTCATTCCCAACCCTCCTTTTGTCATACCACTACTAATATCTCAACAACTATAGAAAATCTTACTACACTATAAACCACAAGTTTTGAGAGAAAAAATGTAATAATATGACACACATACATGAGAGTTTTCAAACTTGTAATTTTTGAAGATGGCGTGATGATTGCTTTGAATAATTTGAGGGAAGTGAAGATTAAGAGGATTTTTTGGGTGAGAGTATCAATGATGATGAGCTTCCTCTAGATATTCCCTTGGAAGCTAGATTATTTGATGTGTTTTCCCATTATGTATTTGTTGTTCATCGTGATTCTTTGAAGGGTAGTTTAGAGCTAGGCCTCTAAAAGGGTTTTCTTTCCTAGATGTTGAATCCTTTGGTAAATAATTCTAGAGAAGTTGTGTTTATGAGCACACAGGTTATATGTGGTAGGAGCCATTTTTCTATTGGGGTTCTGTTATACCCTATATCCACGTCCCTATATTTTGCGTGCAAAATGTTGGGTCCCCCTTTTTCTTTGGTTTGCTTTTTGCACTTGCCTTGTCTTTTTCTTTGTCTTCTTTTTGTCTTCTTTCTCTGAGGTTTTCTTCCCCCATGTTTGTGCTTTGTTTTTTTGGTTTCTCATGCCTCTGGGACCCCAGTCCCAGAGTTGGTCATTCTTTGTCGGGAGCCGGACACCAGACCCTGGGATTCTCCACCGCGATGTTCTATTTCCTTAAGGTGATATCGTCGCAAGGAATCCCCGGGCCCGGAGTCCAGAGGTCTGTCTATCCAGAGTTTGTGGATGAAAAGGTGGCTTTCTTTTTACCATGGGTATAAATAGAAGTTACCTATCATTTTCACATTTACCATGATTTAAACACTCAAGCAATTAGAGCGATTTACAGCAAATTAATGATAATCCAATGCTAATCATTTCCAGTATTTCTAAGCTATTGTGAGTGGTTTGTGGTTGTTGGTTGTGATCCTTTGGTAGTTGTAGCTATTGTAGAGCTTCCACAGAGGCTTCCTTTCCTCTCTTCCTGTGTTTTCAAGTTGGTGCCTCCTCGCCCTTCGGTTTTCCTTTTGTCTGGTGTCGTTAGTTTTTGTGTTTGCCTTTGCCATTTTGTTTGTTCATTTTTCATTTCTTTCTGGTTTGCCACCCATTGGTGGGTCAGCTCTGTCAAAGGGTTGTCTGCCCTCTGTGTAGGTGTAATCTAGTATGTATATAATGTAGGAAGTTGTAGATATTTTGTTCTTTTCTTGGGTTTCTTGTAGATATTTGTTTTGCGGTGTATATATGTGTAGGTTCAGTGTATATTTGTTGTATATCCCTCCAGTCTATGTGTATATATCCCTCAGCTCTGATGTATATCCTACGTGTATCCTACTGGGTAGCTTAGCAAGCTCACCATGCTACCTATGTCACTGGTTTTTCATCTACAAGCTCACTCTAAGAAGAATACCACCTGTTTGAAACTTGGCTCTCAGCCGATTTCAAATAGGCAATTTTCTCTCTCCTCCGTAAAACCAGCCTGGCCCTCATTTATGACCCATGCACACATTTAAATCTGTCCAAGTGCCCTTTAATTTTTTCACATTCAGACAGTTGGCTCCGCCGTCATCGCCATAACTCTAATTTATTACTCACCCACGTGGGTCTGATGGTTTGCCTTTTTGTACACATCTTTACCAACGGTTACTTCTCCAGGCTTCGGGTCTCCTACCATCATCCATCCCATGTCATTCTTACCAAATGTGATAAAATTCCTAGACCCAGATGGTTAATCAAATTTCTAAGTTCACGATATGTAAATGTATGTTGTCTAGAGTTTTGAATGAAGCTAAATTTTCAGGGGAAGTGAACACCGCAGTGGTAAGATCTCCGAACCCTGAAGTATTTACTTATTAATGCATTTTGACGGTCACTTTGCCTTGTAGATTTCCAGAGCAGTACTCTCAAACATGTCTGAAGCATCTGCATCCTCACCACCTGGAAGTCTGGAACTTCCATCTATAGCAAGTACCAGGGTGGCTGTATGATCCAAAATGGAGAAGGCTCTGGAAAAGATGCCTTTGAACCTGAAATACATAAAGGATGGAGTCATCGTGGGCTCAAAGATTGAGTCCAAGGTCCAACTTCTTACCGACACTAGCATCGGAACATGGCCAGAAATGCAGGCCTTGATCAAAGTTATGTACATTCAACGACAGGCCAGAGATCCTTTGGCCATTAAAATTGGAAACTCTAGGATCCTTAAAGCAGCTTGCTTCCTGTGCTTGGTGCAGTCATCGAAGCTTATTCTCATGCTCTTAGCTCTTTACAATCCATCTATTCAAGGTTCTATGCTTGCACCGCCGGAGCCAACAGGGTACCCCACTCCTTTAGTGTCTCTCGATCCTGATACCTTCCATAGGAGCTTGGAAATCCCTCAATTCACCAAACCAACCGTGGTCACCCGATCTGATGCCTTGGCCCAATTCAAGAAATTGGAGGAGGTGGCCCACATATATATGAACAAAAATTGGATCAAAGTTCCAAAGAGGGACCCCAAGAGGATGAAGCTAGAGATCCCCAGGTCTGAATTCAAAGAGAGCATCCAGATGGGAATAATAACACTATGCCAGGTTTTCGGGCAATAGCATGCCCAAGAATTTTTTGAATGGATGTACTACTTCTCACTCAGCATAAGTACAGTAGAGGAGTTTTTCAACAAGGAGGCCATAATTTCAAATCATGTCGACTCCCAGTTCCTTCAACTAGCCAAAAAGAAGAAATTTTATATGACTTCTTATGTTCTCTGGGCCCTGGCATAGCAGAGACCCCACACCAATGGGCTACTCACCGATGGTGTACTCAGGATTGGCGCAGATGAAAAGGCCCCTTGGGACTACTTTCCATAGATTCAATGGGAGGCCAGTTTCCCCAGTTTTTGCTGAGTAAATGACACGTTCATTTACTACCACCTGCTCACACCCACCTGGGATGCAAGATACCACTTGTCAATAGAGTCGATGAATTTGGTCCAAAGTTACAGACATTATTATATATAATTGCAGCAGCATACTTATATAAGGGTGACCAGCTTCTCCGAAAAAGCCTACTTGTTGCCCAAACACTGCGGGGACAAGATAGTCCTCCTGGAATATTACAGGTAGATAATGGAGTTGCATGCCTTCTATGCCCTAAAGAAGGTAACTAATATTCCATTCCCAAACACTTGTGGGAATTATTCATGCAGCTTGGCTACCGCCAAAGAAGTGGACAATGAGCTAAAAATCTATAACTTAGTAGAATTCTACTTGGCGCGGAAGCATTTTGATCCGCATGGCAAGATTGCAGTGGAACTTCCCCGGGCATCAGAGCCCCATCAATACCATATGGAGGACTTTTGGAAAGACTGCCAGGAAGATGTGGAGGTCCGGAGATGGCACTATGTCAGGATGATAGCGGGCATGATCAAAAGATTGAAGCTCCAGAGATTCCTGGAGGACTTCTCAGACGCCCGCTCCATGATAGATCCCCAGTACAAAGCAAAGGGGATCAATACGTTGGCCCTCCCATCAGTAAACTGGGATGCCCAGGAAGGTTCCACCATTGAGGACTTCACCTGTGAGGTGGTCGAGCGTAGCCATGCTTACTTTAAGAGGGTGTTCCCCGAGAGTGTCCACAGAGCGGCCCAACCAGTACCAAAGAAAACCCTGGGGGCTGGGACTTCTTCATAGGGAGCAGACAAAGGGAAAGGAATAATGATAACTCCTCCTATGCAAGAAGTCCCTATAAAAGAATAGCTAAAGTAGTCACTGGCATCCTCCCAACAGATGAAAGACAGAATAATCATGCGGTTGGCAACCCCGGCGTCAATGACCAGACCTATTCTTTCCCCCTCCTCCCCTTCACTAGTAGCCTTGATGGTTAAGGAAAGGGGGGTTGATCTGGCAGAGCAAGCAGTAGTAAGGGATGCGGGTCCACCCTTAATTACACAGAGGAGGAGGAGGCTTGACCCAAAGCCTAAAAAAGAGCCAGAGCTGGGGATGCCCTAGACTCCACAAGTTGAAATCCTTTCTTCTGACTCCCTGGAGCTGAAAAAGGAAACAGAGCCTGCCGATGTCCCAGACAACCCTCCCCCGTAGGATGAGTTTGACGATGTTTTTGAATTGATGAATTTGGTAATCTTTAGGGGGACATCAAGAAAATGGAGGCTGAAGTCCTAGCACAAGAGGAAGCTGAGGAACAAAGAACTGCACAGGAGCAGGAAGAGCCGCTGGAAGAAAAAAAGGAAATAGAGCAGGAAATCACCTCCGAAGTTCCAGAGATGCAAGATACGGGGGTGGACCAGCATAAGCAGAGTGAACAAGTGGCACCTGCTGAGGGAACCATATCTATGGGAGAAACTGTAACCTCAGCCACCATGTTCCAAGTGCCACTCCTCAGAGCAACCTTTGGGAAGGTAATAACCACGGCACAAATGCTAAATCTTGGCCCGGTACATCCCCTATTTCCAAAGGATGTATTAGAAGAAGAAGAGATCCTAGCTACTGAGGCCAAAGAGAAAGAACAAGAGGATGAAACCCCTGGGATAGCTGATGAAGGTCCAGACAAAACTAAAGATGCAGAGGAAAACGCTAAGCAAACAAACGTCTCCGGGGGGAATGTTCTTGATGAAGCCCAAGATAAAGAAAAAGGGGCAGGTGAGACCCACACCACTGAGGAGGAACAACAACAGGGCACCGAGGAAGAACTGAAAGAGTAGACTTTAGCAAACAAGCCACCCCTGCTGCCTCAGTGGTTAGTGGAGAACAAGAAGAGAAAGGCCCTGTCTACCCTGAGAGCTAACCTCTCTCTAGCCAAAATGATGGCTTAGGTCCAAGGCCCACCAAAGACCAAGAAAGCCCAGACGGTTCATACTCTTCACACCGATCCAGGAGGAGAAATAGTTGTCATTGTTGCAACACCTCCCCCAGATGCTAATGAGGTGATAGCCAAGGCCAGAGATTATGATATCATAGAGATATCACTGGGAAAGAGAAGAAAATAGGGTGAAGTATACCTGTTAAAAGAAGCGGCTAGGGCCGTAGAGGCCCGATATAAAAAGGAGGCCCAAAGGCTCAAAGTAGAAAAAGAAAAGACAATGAACCTCATGGAATTGCTTATTGAGTTGGCCTAGTCTATTAGTGCCATTCCTCTGGAGGCCCTGACATCCAATGCACCATTAACATAGAGAAACATTGACTCACTGCGAGCAATGAAGAAGAAGGCCCAAGCGGTTGATGAGTGGGTCACTCTGCAAATAGGAAACACCTGACGTTTCCTAATATCCACCCTCCCAGATTTATATGTGGCATGACTCATTCTGCATTAGGCAGATAATATTCTTAATATATGGGGGGGTGATATGAAAAATTACGAAGCATGGAAGGTAGAGCTGGAAGAGCTCCTCAACCTTGGGGAAGAGATGGTCTCCGAATCTAGGATTTTGGGAGAAGAATCATTTGACTTTGTGAGGACCCAACACTCTAGACTTGACCTCACATTGGAGGTACTCAAGCAACTGGTAGGGGCTCTGCATGGTAACATCAACACAGTGCAATATTCTTCAAATATGTACAAGGCATTTGTTGCAAAGGTCTTCGGAGCTGACCCATTCAGTACCGACACATGCACTCTGGAGGAATACATTGTGGTAAAGTTTGATGAATTGATGGAGTCCAAATACCAATCCCTAAAGGGACTGGATGGGACTCAAATGACAGGGCTAACTTGTATGGTCCTTAGTGGTCATGATGCGGAAAAAATGGATGATGAGTTCAAGAATAATGTTTCGGATCTAGGAGAACAGATTGAGGCGGCTAAGTACTGGCGGTCCTTCCTTAGAGAAATTGATGAGGATGGAATCTCCCACCTTCTCCAAACCTTCAATGACAACAAGCAACAATAAATTTTCTCCAGAGGCCGGAGAAAACCCAAGCATTTTGTATTCTTTATTCTTTCAGAACGTAAGTTCTCCGATCCTGAAATTTGTGATCCCAAATTTTGTATTCTTTCAAGTGATCTGTGTCTCGGTCCCCGAGGCCGACAGATCACTTTCAAAAGTGGTTAATAAAGGTTGTAAGAGGGTAGTTGGCTATATCGAGGAATGTTGGATCAACAGTTGGTTTTCTGACAAATGGTCTTCTTGAGGCACCACTTTAGAGGTACACTTGGCACATTAGAGATAGGGCACCGCATTTCCCATTTATGAGGCATGGAGCCTCGATCCCCAGGGATCTAATTTCTTCCTTCTCTTTCCTAGCTCTCTTCTCGAGGTCGATTCTTTTGCTCTACCTTCTTTTCTTATTCTTCTGACATGTCAGGCCTATTCTGTCTCAAGGTCTTTTGTAGGGCAGCGGAGGTAGTACCGGTCCTCAGATAGTGTATTTTACTGCAGCATGATGTAAAATAGGGTTAGGGTTAGGGTTAGATGAAGATGTGTATAAATAGTAAGTCTGGCTCATTTCCAAGGGTCGGCGAAATTGATGATTTTTTTGTCCACAGTAATAGAAAAGCAGTATTTTCATTCCAGTTGCAGAGCTCATTGCTCCATTGTTTCACCTAACAATAGTTAGACACTCCTCTGGAGCCACCATTGTATCACGCACCAGTGCTTGCTGGAAGAAATATTAATGAAGAAGGGAGAGTTCTTTGCAATGATGTTGATGGCATTCAAACTCTTAAGTTAATGGTATTTTATGTTTCTTGTTCCTCATGTCTTCTGCTCTGATATTTCAAGTAGCTTAACGACCTATTTTCCCTTGCTACTGATAAAATACGAACTGATGGTTGTGTATTTCTTTGGTATTTAGTGTAGTATATCAGAGCATTATAAATGTTCTGAATGTTTAAACATTACTATAGATAGATGAATTATTTCTGACCCTGCAGGATCTTTTTTCAGTTTATTTGCTAAATGTAGAATGCTTGGAGAAACCTCACCTTCCTGAATCTCCAGAGAGAATGAGTTGAAGAAACCAGCTATCCCCCTCAAAAATAGTCACTTCTCCCAACTGAGCCCTGCACCATCGTGACCCGACACCCAGGTGCTTGGAGGCCCGGGGAATCTAACTTCCCCGAATAGCCTTTCTAGGTGAAGTTGGCCGGTACCCCCTGGTACCCAGTGACAACTTATGACTGTTGGCGGACTCGGTTAGTAAAACCCCGTCAGCAGAAACTGGCACTAGAAGGAGGGCATGAAATCATCCCCCTCTCCAGATTCAGATTTTACACCTCCCAAAGGTTCCCCGAGCTATAGTTTTAGGAGTCAAGCCTTCAGTGGGATTGGGTCTTTCTCCCTAGTAAAATTTGAAAGAATCCTTAGGTCTGCCCCAAACCCTAAAAGGTTTGTTAAACTCGAGCCTCCTACCCGAAAGAAGAGAACTTTAGAAACCACACCACCCACTATTGTCTGGGGGTCTAGCATACCTCAGAATACCCAAACTTCTCAGACAATCCTGGGAACTAGCGCTCAAACTACCCAAAATCCAGTTCCCCCAATGGCTGCATATTTCGGCAACACCGGGTCCCCAATGGGAATTTTTCCTTGCGCAATCAATGACTTACCCTCGCCCCTAGAGAAGATCTTCCCACAATATGGTCACTTAGGCTCACGAACCATAAAAGAGAATTTACAGGCATATAAGGATGTCATGAAACAATACTAGATCCAGCATGAAGATGTCATGACCTGAATGTTTCCCTTGTCCTTAGGGCAGGGTGAGTTAAACTGGTACCTTAACCTTCCTGCCAACTCCATTAACAGTTGGCAAGACATAGAGGATGCCTTCTTGGCTGCCTTTTGCGTACACATGGACCTAGCCTGGTCCCATAGCCAGTTCATCTCCATTAGGAAGGAACCCAATGAACCTCTTGCAGCATTCAACCATTAGTTCTAGCGCGACTTGAAGTAGTGCACGGGCCCTTTCGTTCCATTCCTAGAAGTAACCATACAGACTTACCTTAATGCAATGGACCCCTTCGTTGCCACTCTCCTTTGGAGAACAACTATTGTGGGTGCCCAGGACACTTTGGCGAAGGTTTACAACCTAGCCTTAGAATTATCCCATGGTCTCAACAAATCCCCAGGTGGGATTAGGCAGAGCGCGCCCTTCAACATGATCCCCGACGGAATAGCGTATGCCAGGGGGTATAACCCCAATCTGACAATGGGTGCTCCTTCGATGGAAATGAATCCCCCACCACCGCTAATAGACCAATAGGCCTAGTATGTTTATCCATCATAGACTCAGGCAGTACCAGGTCTAGAAGCTTTCCCTTAGAATCAGCCGCAGCAGGCACAACAACCTCAGACACAACCATTTGGAGTGCCCTTCTTTCAGTCATCCATGACTGGAGGATTACCGCCCTCGACTCCAGCTAATACTTCTGCCTTCCTGGGGAACCAACAACAACAACCGTCACACTGTGAGAATAATACTTAGTTGACCGTCGAGGTTGAGTCCCTCTGGCGAATGTTGTCTACCTTGGCTGTAGACATGGTTCAATTGAAGGCGGGGTCCTATGCACCCCAGAATTCTAATTCCCAGAGGGGGAATATATTCTCCGGCCAACAAAACAATAATGCCGGGGGAAGAAACCTCAACAACGGGCCTTGGCCCAATCAACAACAATGGAATAATAACACAAATATTGGAGGTACCCCTCTGAACCAAAATGCCAACCAAAGTGGTGCTAGACCATCACATTTCACACCAGTCACAGACTTCCAGCCCATGACTAATAAGGGTAGATTGCATGACATGAGCTCACACAATGAGGTGAATTGCACCACACTGAAAAAGTTCATCATGATCTCCCAGCTAGATAGACAACAGTCGCATGATGCTACTCCCCTAGAGCCTCCTGTGTAGGAGTCAACCCACGGTGCCTTCACCTATGAGACCATCTTCTTTGGAACTTCCAGGGAAGATGAAGAGGAATCTAAATTGCATGGATTCTTTGATGAATCTATCCTGCCCTTTGAGGCCAATGCCTTCACCAACCCACAGACTCCATACAATACTCAGAGTCAGGTTGGTAAAGGACCAGCTTACACGCCTACACCCCTTATCAAGGACACTCCTCCCCAGGATAACGCAACTGATTGGCCCACTCCTCTAAAAGGTTCTAGCTCTAACCAAGTGAAAGACCTAGTCGAGGGCAGTCATCAATTCCTAGGAGGAAGATTCGACATTATAAAGGCATTAGAACCGACCACCACCTCCATGACCTTGATGGAGGTTTTGCTAAACTGTCCTGAACAGAAGAAGTCTCTTTTGAAACTCTTGGGAAACCCGGAAGTCATCAGTCACCCGCCCAAGACTGTCTGGTTTAAGGATGCCAACACGGCTATCTTTCGGGGAAACAATGAAGATCCTCCCTTCCTACTAGGCCTGAATATCCAAGGCTAAAACATACAGAATTACTTAGTAGACTCTAGAGCTTCAGGTAACATCATGCCCTTATCCATATGCTAGAAGCTCACATTCCATCCCACCCCATCTAATGGTGCAGTGATCCAACTAGATAAGACTAACGTGAAAATGGTGGGGGAATTGAAGAACGTCTGGATACAGCTTATCTAGGACCTGAGGATAGCCAGCATAATTGACGTGCAAGTGGTGGACATCCCAGAGACTTATGGGATGTTATTAAGTCAAAATTTGTCTAAGTCCTTGAATGGATACTTTTTCACCAACTTCTCCCACTTATGGCTCCCCTAGGAGGGAGAATCAAACAAGATCCAGGTTGGAAGTGAACCCCAGATGAAGCAGGCCCTTACTGAGGTCGGGAGGGTCAGTGAGATCTTCTTCTCTGAGACTTCCCCCGGGGTATACCGACCCTTTGAAATCTTAAATTCAATTTCACCCTTGGGGAGGATCACATAGTGCTGCAGAGAACCCAGGACCTAGAAGAAAAGTGGAGAGTTGAGGTTGACTCTCAAGGTGCCACAAAGACCCCAACCACACTCCTGTCCAACACTTGGTTCCGAGTACATTATCAGAAACATTCAGAACTTGAGTGTGGGCTCTACCTTTCAGTCGATACCTAGCACATCGACGCCTTCTGTAATAGAGAATGTATAGCTGATTCCCTAGAGCCCAGTGTTCCTACCGAATTCATTCCTTTGGTGCCATCTCCCCAGGAATCCCAAATTCAAACTTCTCCGCAGGTAAACCCCACCTGCACACCAACAGTTCGAGAGGAAGCTCCTCCCAAGTCCCCCAAACGAAATCCAAAGGCTACTCTCGCTCCCCAGCCCCAGAATGTGAATAATGATTTGTGGACCCTCAAGTTCGACAGGTCCCGATCCAAACAACGCTGTGGGGCCGGAGTAGAATTAATAAACTCACGAGGGAGATCCTTCCTCACATCCTACAGACTTTAGTTCAACTGCACAAACAATGTTACGGAGTATGAGGCTTTGGTCCTTGGACTCTTATTTGTGTTAAGGAAAGGTGTCACCCACCTTCGGGCTCTGGGTGATTCAGATTTGGTCGTCAAACAGGTCCTGAGTCAATATACATGTCACGACAAGAGACTGGCCACATACCACAATCGGGCTTGGAGCCTTATTGAAGATTTTGATGCCTTTGGCATTGATCTCGTTCCCCGACGATGGAACTATGTCCCAGATGCCCTTCCCCTTTTTTCCAGCACACTTGAGCCCATGGATGACTTGCGACTCTGGAGATTTTCAATTGGAATGGTCCCCACCCAGTCCATCCTAGATAATGTCACCCACTTTCAGGTTTTTGAGGATGATCAACATATCCTAGCCTTCATGGCCAATGTTGGTGTCTTTGAAGACCAGGTAGTGGAGGAACGAGACCGTGACAATATTGGGCAGGGTGATGAAGATGATGGGATCATGGACCTACCCACTAATACCATCCTGAAGGGGATGGTTGCGCTTGAATTAATCTTCAACTTGGACCCTCAGGCTCGGGAAAAGGTGTCATCTTCGTCTGAGGGAGGAAAGTTTGAAAGGGTAAACATTGGTCAGCCCAGTGAAGAAAAGATGATCCACATTAGCACCTCCTACTCCCTTGAGGAGAAGGAGAAGATTCTCACGGTTCTCCAAGAATACATAGATGTAATTGCATGGGGATATGAGAATTTGAAAATATATGACACATCCATTATGACTCATACTATTCCCCTGAAACTTGATGCTAAGCCTTTTCAGCAAAAGCAACGACCGGTCAACCCACTGATCAAGCCTCTAACTCATCAAGAGGTAGAAAAATTTCTGTCAGCCCAGATAATCTTTCCAATCTAGCACACTACATGGGTTGCCAATCTAGTCCCTGTGAGAAAGAAGAGCGGTAAAATTTGCCTTTGCGTAGATTTTTGAAACTTGAATAAGGCCTCCAAGAAAGATAATCACCCTCTCCCTTTGTTGGATGAGGTGTTACAGATAGTCAATGGATCCCAGATGATGTCATTCTTGGATGGGTACTCTGAGTATAACCAGGTCATGGTTAAGTATGAAGATAGGGAGAAAATAGCGTTTACCACCAAGTGGGGAACGTTTGCTTACAGGAGGATGCCCTTTGGTTTGATTAACACAGGGGCCACATTTCAAAAGGCCATGGACATTGCATTCAAGAGCCTTGTGAATCGGTGCATAATCATCTACATGGATGATTTGACCATCTTTTCCTAGGACAGGTGTGACCATTCCGCCCATTTCGCTCAGATCTGCGAGAGATGTCGCCGGTATGGAATATCCCTCAACCCCAGGAAGTGCATATTCGGGGTCACCGAAGGAAAGTTGCTCGGGCATGTCATCTTCAAAGAGGGCATATCCATTGACCCTAAGAGAGTTGAAGCATTGCTAAACTTACAAATTCTCAGCAGCAAGAAAGAGATGCGATCTTTCTTTGGAAAGATCAACTTCGTCCGGTGATTCATCACGGGGTTCACCGAAATAGTTAAACTACCCAATGAGATGATGAAAAAGGATGCCAAGATTGAGTGGAGTCCTGAAGCAAAGCGAGCGTTCACCCAGATCAAACAGACAATAATGGAAGCACTTATCCTGGCTAGTTTGAACTACTCCCTTCTATTTTACATTTACTCCTTTTCTTTGCCGCATTCTGCCGTGGCGGTGTTGACTCAAAAGGTTGAAGGGGAAGAATGCCCAATAGCTTTCATGAGCTCCCCCTTTAAGAATGCCGAAGTCCAATATTCATCGCTAGAAAAATAGGCCTTTGCTCTAGTTCACACCATGAAGAAAATTTTGACATTACATTCTCCTAAGCAAGGTGCATGCTATCGTGCCAGACCAGGCTGTAAAGTCTCTGCTAATGCAGAGTGAGTTAGGAGAAAGGTGGGGGAAATGGATGGACATCCTCCAGGAATATGATTTAGAAATGTAGCCCATGAAGATAGTCTGAGGCCAGGGACTAAGTCGAGCGATGGCAGAAGAGAATCCCTGCATAGAATACCAAACTTACATGGTGGAGTCCATCACTTGAGACCCGTGGTATACCAATCTGGTATATTTGCTACTGAATAACAAATGCCCAGAGGGATTACCTCCCAATAAATGTCACGCCCTGCGAATGAAAAGCGCTCACTTCATGATCAAAAACTTTGCGCTTTACCACAGGAACTATGAGGGAGTGTACCTCTGGTGCATCGACAGGGACCAAGCTGTGAAGATGATTGATGAATTTCATGGGTAGTTTGGAACTGGACATGGCTCAGTCGATGCCACTGCCCATTAGATCCTTCAGGCTGAATACTATTGGCCCTGTATAGTTAAATATGTTTACACTCATGTTAGGAAATGCCACACTTGCGAAACTGTGGCACATCATGAGCATAACCCGGATATGCCTTTGCAACCAGTCTTTGAGGCTAGGCCCTTTTCCCAATGGGCATTTGACTTCATCAGGAAAATCAACCCCAACTCGTCTGCCAATCACCGATACATTCTTACTACTACCGATTACTGCACCCAACAACTATTACCCCTAGGGGAATGGTGTTGCTGAATCTACGAATAAAAATGTACTTGAAGTGATCCAACACCTGCTAGAATACAATCCCTGGGATTAGAATCAAAAGTTGAAATTCGCCCTCTTGGCAGATCACATTTGAATCAAGGGCACTCTGGGAACATCCCCATTCTATCTAGTTTATGGCCAGAACCCTGTGTTCTCAATTAACTTACAGATCCCAGTTTTGCAGTTCATGCAGGAATTCAGCAACCGGGACAACATTGTGGAGGTTCGGCTCCTAAATTTGGTGCGAATGGAAGAACAGTGAGACACAGCCCTCAAAAATTTAATGTGTCATCAAGCAGTGGTAAAATGATGGTTTGACTGCAAATCCTAATACAAGGCTTTTCAGATTTTGGACTTGGTCCTGTTGTGGGACAAGGCCTAGGAAAAGAAAGGAAAGCACACCAAGTTCCAACGGTTCTGGCTCGTACCCTATCTAATCTCATAAATCTATGGGGCGAACACTTACCACCTTAACACCATGATTGGAGAACCTATCCTATTGCTCGTCAATGGATAGTTTCTCAAACACTACTTTGAGTAGGGTAAGTTTTTCTGAAATTGTACCTTATGTAAAGCCCTCCGCTTGTAAATATTTCTTTCTCGGTGCCTTGTTGGGAGGTACCATGTCTTGTAAATAGCCTTGTTGGCTGCTCTTTAGGGCAGTCTTCTTTTGGTGGTTTTTATTTTCATTTCTGGTTTTCTTTCCAGGTCCCGACGTTTTGTTCTCTCTTGTAAGGATTGGAATGCTTTGCATAAACCCTGGTCTCCGGTACGATGTCTATAGCATGGTGAACTTAAGAATCTGTCTTTATCATAGTGGAATCAGTTTGGTCTCCAGATCTATTTTATAGGTTTGGTGGTACATTCTGAGCAATCTCCATCAGGTTTATCCCCGGAGGTTTGGAAATTAGTGAAATAAAAAATATAAGGAACAAGTAATCGGACACACCGAGGATAGATCGGTTGTACTAGTTGGTTGATCCAAGTCTGAAATTTTAAAGAATTCTTTTCGAGTCTAAAGTTTTATCCCCTACTCAACATATGAAATAGGTGGAAAGGTGAAAGAAGTACCACTGTTAAAATTAGCTAAGATTAAGCTTAATGGTGAAAGAAGTATCGCCCTCCCACCCAGAAACGTACAAAATAACAAGAAAAAGGGAAGCAGAACAAAGCTCCAGTCTCCGGGAGAAATGGACAAATCTAATGACTGTGGTTCAATGTAATTAGTGCCTCTTCTCTACTCCTCCTAGAGGTCACCGACTTGATTTCCTTCCAAAGCACACACTCCACCACTAATGAAAAGACTATGGAATGGATCCTGTGTGGCCAAATTTTCTCAGACGTGTTTCTCTTTGCCTATAAGATACTTCGAGTAGTGACTTGTTCTAGTTTTGCTAACCAAAGATTCTGTAGTTCTCAAATGCGTTAAGGCATTTGTCCTAGATAGTTTCCATTTGTTATGCCCTGCATCCCCGTCCCTACATTTTGCATGTAAAATGTTGGGTCCCCCTTTTTCTTTGTTTTGCTTTTTGCTTTTGCCTTGTCTTTTTCTTTGTCTTCTTTTTGTCTTCTTTCTCTGGGGTTTTCTTCCCCCATGGTTGTGCTTTTCTTTGTTGGTTTCTCGTGCCTCTGGGACCTCGGTTCTGGAGTTGGTCGTCCTTTGTCGGGAGCCAGACTCTGGACTCCAGGATTCTCCGCCGCAATGTTCTCTTTCCTTAAGGTGATATCGTCACAGGGAATCCCTAGGCCTGGAGACCGGAGGTCTGTCTGTCCAGAGTTTGCGGATGAAAAGGTGGCTTGCTTTTTACTGTGGGTATAAATAGAAGTTACCTATCATTTTCACATTTACCGTGATTTAAACACTCAAGCAATCAGAGCAATTTCAGAGCGATTTGCAACAAATTAACGATAATCCAGTTTTAATCATTTCCAGCATTTTCGAGTGATTGTGAGTGGTTTGTGGTGGCTAGTTGTGATCGTTTGGTAGTTGTAGCTGTTGCAGAGCTTCCACGGATGCTTCCTTTCCTCTCTTCCTATGTTTTCAGGATGGTGCCTCCTCGCCCTTGCATTTTCTTTCTGTTTGGTGTCATTGGTTTTTATGTTTTCCTTTGCCTTTTTGTTTGTTCATCTTTCGTTTCTTTCTGGTTTGCTTCCCGTTGGTGGGTCGGCTCTATCAGAGGGTTGTTCACCCTCTGTGCAGGTGTAATCTAGTCTGTATATAATGTAGGAAGTTGTAGATTTTCTGTGCTTTGCCTGGGTTTCTTGTAGATATTTTTTTTGTGGTGTATATATGTGTAGGTTCAGTGTATATTTGATGTATATCCCTCCGGTCTACATGTATATATCCTACGTGTATCCTGTTGGGTAGCTTAGCAAGCTCGCTGTGCTGCCTATGTCACTGGTTTTTCATTCGCAAGCTCACTCTGAGAAGAATACCACCTATTTGAAACTTGGCTCTCGACCAGTTTCAAATAGGTAGTTTTCTCTCTCTTCCATAAAACCAGCCTGGCCCTCATTTATGACCCATGCGCGCATTTAAATCTATCCAAGTGGCCTTCACTTTTCGTGCATTCAAATAGTTGGCTCCGCTGTCATCGCCATAACTCCCATTTATTACTCACCCATGTGGCACCCACGTGGGTCTGACGGTTTGCCTTTTTGTACACATCTTTACCAACAGTTACTTCTCCGAGCTCCGGGTCTCCTGCCATCATCCATCCCATGTCCTTCTTACCAAATGTGATAAAATTCCCAGACCTGGATGGTTAATCAAATTTCTAATTTCACAATATGTATATGTATGTTGTCCGGAGTTTTGAACGAAACTAAATTTTCAGGGGAAGCGAACACCGCGGTGGTAAGATCTCCAGACCCTGAAGTATTTACTTATTAATGCATTCTGACAGTCGCTTTGCCTTGCAGATTTCCAGAGTAGTACTCTTAAACAAGTTTGAAGCATCTGCATCCTCACCACCTAGAAGTCTGGAACTTCCATCTACAACAAGTACCAGGGCGGCCGTAAGATCCAAAATGGAGAAGGCTCTAGAAAAGATGCCTTTGAGCCTGAAATACGTAAAGGATAGAGTCATCGCAGGATCAAAGATTGAGTCCAAGGTCCAGCTTCTTACCGACACTAGCATCGGAACATGGCCAGAAATGCAGGCCTTGGTCAAAGTTATGTACATTTAGCGACAGGTCGGAGATCCTTTGGCCATTAAAATTGAAAACTCTAGGATCCTTAAAGCAGCTTGCTTCCCATGCTTGGTGCAGTCACCGGAGCTTATTCTCATGCTCTCGGCTCTTTACAACCCATCTGTTCGAGCTGTTATGCTCGCACCGCCGGAGCCAACAGGGTACCCCACTCCTTTAGTGTCTCTCAATCCTGATACTTTCTAGAGGAGCTTGAGAATCCCTCAATTCGCCAAGCCAACCGTAGTCACCCGATCTAATGCATTGGCCCAATTCAAGCAATTGGAGGAGGCGGCCTGCATATATATGAACAACAATTGGCTCAAAGTCCCGAAGAGGGACCCAAAGAGGATGAAGCTAGATATCCCCAGGTCCAAGTTCAAAGAGAGCATCCTGATGGCGATAATAGCACTATGTCGGGTTTTCAGGCAACGGCATGCCCAAGAATTTTCTAGATGGATGTAGTACTTCTTGCTCGGCATAAGTACAGTAGGGGAGTTTTTTGACTGGGCGGCCATAATTTCAAATCATGTCGACTCCCAGTTCCTTCAACTGGCCAAGAAGAATAAATTTTATGACTTCTTATGTTCTCTTGGCCCTGGCACAGTAGAGACCCCACACCAATGGGCTACTCACCGATGGTGTACTCGGGATCGGCCCAGATCAAAAGGCCCCTTGGGACTACTTTCCATAGATTCATTGGGAGGCTAGTTTCTCCAATTTTTTCTGAGTAAATGATGCATTGGTTTACTACCACCTGCTCACACCCACTCGGGATGCGGGATACCACCTGTCCACAGAGGCAATGAATTCGGTCTGGAGTTACGGACATTATTATATACAATTGTAGCAGCATACTTATATAAGGGTGACCAGTTTCTCTGGGAAACCCTACTTGTTTCCCAAACAATGCGGGGACAAGATAGTCCTCCTGGAATATTGCAGGCAGATAATGGAGCTGCATGCCTTCTATGCCCTAAAGAAGGTAACTAATATTCCATTCCCAATCACTTGTGGGAATTATTCATGCAGCCTGGCCGCTGCCAGAGAAGCGGACAATGAGCTAAAAAGCTATAACTTAGCGGAATTCTATTTGGCGCAGAAGTATTTTGATCCACATGGCAAGATTGCAGCGACACTTCCTCGGGCATCAGAGCCCCATCAATACCATATGGAGGACTTTTGGGAAGACTGCCAGGATGACGTGGAGGTCCGGAACTAGCACTACGTCAGGATGACCAAGGGCATGATGAAAAGATTGAAGCTCTGGAGATTCCCGGAGGACTTCTCAGATGCCGGCTCCACGATAGATCCCCAGTACAAAGCAAAGGAGATCGATACGTTGGCCCTCCCACCAGTAAACTGGGATGCCCAGGAAGGGTCCACCATTGAGGACTTCACCCGTGAGGTGGTCGAGCGCAGCCATGCTTACTTTAAGAGGGTGTGCCTTGGGAGTGTCCGCAGAGTGGCCCAGCTAGGACCAAAGGAAACCCCGGGGGCCTAGACTTCTTCACAGGGAGCAGACAAAGGGAAAGGAATAATGATAACTCCTCCTATGCAAGAAGTCCCTATAAAATAATAGTTAAATTAGTCGCTGGCAGCCTCCAAGCAGATGAAAGAAAGAATAATCATGCGGCTGGCAACCCCGACATCAATGGCCAGACCTATTCTTCCCCCCTCCTCCCCTTCACTAGCAGCCTTGATGGTCAAGGCAACGGGGGTGGATCCGGTGGAGCAAGCAACAGTAAGGGATGCGGGTCCACCCTTGATTACCCAGAGGAGGAGGAGGCTTGACCCAAAGCCTAAAAAAGAGCCGAAGCTGGGGATGCCCCAGACTCCATAAGTTGAAATCCTTTCTTCTGACTCTCCAGAGCCAGAAAAGGAAACAGAGCCTGCCGATGTCCGAGACAACCCTGCCCCGCAGGACAAGTTTGACAATGTTTTTGCAACCGATGAATTCGGTAATCTTTAGGGGGACATCGAGCAAATGGAGGCTGAAGTCCCAGCATAGGAGGAAGCTGAGGAACAAAGAACTACGCAGGAGCAGGAAGATCCAATGGAAGAAGAAAAGGAAATAGAGTAGGAAATCACCTCCAAAGTTCCAGAGATGCAAGATATGGGGATGGACCAGCAAAAGCAGAGTGAACAAGCGGCACCTGCTGAGGGAACCGGACCTACGAGAGCAACCGTAACATCAGCTGCCACATTCCAAGTGCCACTCCCCGGAGCAACCTTTGAGCAGGTAATAACCGTGGCACAAACGCTAAATCTTGGCCCGGTACCTCCCCTATTTCCAAAGGGTGTATTAGAAGAAGAAGAGATCCCAATGACTGAGGTCGAAGAGTAAGAACAAGAGGAGGAAACCCCTAGGATAGCTGATGAAGGTCCAGACAAAACTGAAGATGCAGAGGACAAGGCTGAGGAAAAAAACGTTGTCGGGGGGAATGTTCCTGATGAAGCCCAAGATAAAGAAAAAGGGGTGGGTGAGACCCACACCACTAAGGAGGAACAACAATAGGGCACCGGGGAAGAACCGAAAGAACATACTTTGGCGAACAAGCCACCCCTGTCACCTCACTTTTTAGTGGAGAACAAGAAGAGAAAGGCCCTGTCTACCCTGAGAGCTCACCTCTCTCTAGCCGAAATGATGGCTTAGGTCCAAGGCCCACCAAAGACCAAAAAAGCCCGAATGGTTCATACTCTTCGAACCGGGCCGGGAGGAGTAACAGTTGCCATTGTCGCAACACCTCCCCCAGATGCTGATGAGGCGACGACCGAGGCCGGAGATTATGATATCATAGAGATATCACTGGGAAAGAGAGGAAAATAGGGTGAAGTAAACCTATTAAAAGAAGCGGCCAGGGCCGTAGAGGCCCGATACGTAAAGGAGGCCCAAAGGCTCAAAGCAAAAAAAGAAAAGACAGCGAACCTCATAGTGTTTCTTACTAAGTTGGCCCGGCCTATTAGTGCCATTCCCCTGGAGGCCCCCACATCCGATGCACCGTTACGACAGAGCGACATTGACTCCCTGCGAGCAATGAAGAAGAAGGCCCAAGCGGTTGATGAGTGGGTCGCTCTGCAAATAGGAAACACACAGCATTTCCTAATATCCACCGTCCCAGATTTATATGCAGCATGACACATTCTGCATTAGGCAGAGAATATTATTAATATATGGGAGGGTGATATGGAAAATTACGAACCATGGAAGGTAGAGCTGGAAGAGCTCCTCAACCTTGAGGAAGAGATGGTCTCCGAATCTGGGATTCTGGGAGAAGAATCATTTTACTTTGTGAGGACCCAACACTCCAGAATTGACCTCACATTGGAGGTACTCAAGCAACTGGTAGGGTCTCTGCACGATCAAGTCAACACAGTGTAATATTCTTCAAATATGTACAAGGCATTTATCGCAAAGGTCTCCAGAGCTGACCCATTCAGTACCGACACATGCACTTTGGAGGATTACATTCTGGGAAAGTTTGATGAATTGATGGAGTCCAAATACCAATCCCCAGAGGGACTGGACGGGACTCAAATGATAGGGCTAACTCGCATGGTCCTTAGTGGTCATGATGCGGATAAAATGACCGATGAGTTCAAGAATAATGTTCCGGAGCTAGGAGAATAGACTGAGGCAGCTAAGTACCAGCGGTCTTGCCTTAGAGAAATTGATGAGGATGGAATCTCCCGCCTTCTCCAAACCTTCAATGACAACAAGCAACAATAAAGTTTCTCCGGAGGCCGGAGCCCAAGCATTTTGTATTCTTTTTTCTTTCGGAACGTAAGTTCCCGGATCCTAGAATCCCGGATCTCAAATTTTTTATTCTTTCAAGTGATCCGTGTCCCGGTCCCCGAGGCTGACCAGTCACTTTCAGAAGCGGTTAATAAAGGCTGTCAGAGGGTAGTTGGCTACATTGAGGAACGTCGGATCAACAGTTGGTTTTCTGACAGATGGTCTTCTTGAGGTGCCACTTTAGAGGTACACCTGGCACATTGGAGATAGGGTGCCGCATTTTCCATTTATGAGGCATGCAGCCTCGATCCTCGGGGATCTGATTTCTTCCTTCTCTTTCTTGGCTCTCTTCTCGAGGCCGATTCTTCCGCTCTACCTTCTTGTCTTATTCTTCTGACATGTCAGGCCTATTCCGTCTCAAGGTCTTTTGTAGGGCGGCGCAGGTAGTACCGGCCCCCAGATAGTGTATTTTATTGCAGCATGATGTAAAATAGGGTTAGGGTTAGGGTTAGATGAAGATGTGTATAAATAGTACGTCCGGCCCATTTCCAAGGGTCGGAGAAATTGATGATTTTGCTATCCACAGTAATAGAAAAGCAGTATTTTCATTCCAGTTGCAGAGCTCATTGCTCTATTGTTTCACCTTACAATAGTTAGACGCTCCCCTGGAGCCACCATTGTATCACGCACCAGTGCTTGCTAGAAGAAATATTAATGAAGAAGGGAGAATTCTTGGCAATGATGTTGTTGGCATTCAAACTTCTGAGTTAATGGTATTTTATGTTTCATGTTCCTCATGTCTTCTGCTCTGATATTTCAAGTAGCTTAACGACCTCTTTTCCCTTGCTAGTGATAAAATACAAACTGATGGTTGCGTATTTCTTCGGTATTTAGTATAGTATATCAGAGCATTATCGATGTTTTGAATGTTTAAACATAACTATAGATAGATGAAGTATTTCTGACCCTGCAGGATCTTTTTTCAGTTTATTTGCTAAGTGTAGAATGCTTGGAGAAACTTCGCCTTCCTGAATCTCCGGAGAGAATGAGTTGAAGAAACCAGCTATCCCCCTCGAAAGAAGTCACTTCTCCCAACCGAGCCACGCACCGTCGTGACCCGACACCCAGGTGCTTGGAGGCCCGGGGAATCTAACTTCCCTGGATTGCCTTTGCAGGCGAAGTTGGCGGTACCCCCGGTACCTAGTGACAACTTATGACTGTTGGCGGACCCGGTCAGTAAAACCCCGTAAACAGGTTCTTTGTGAGGAAGCTCCACTTCTTTCTTTTGGGGTGGGTTTCATTTCCACGATAGTGCCTTCTATTGCATCTCTTGACTCCCCTCTTATTTGACCATAGCTACAAGATGACATTTCTTTATCAAGGTTTGTTAGGGTGTTTGAAGTTCCGTTTACCTAACCCAACACATTTGCCTTATTGTTACATATTGTAAAGCCCTTTCTTGGTATGGTTGGGGCCTGTATATCTCTTAATACTACAACCTAACTGTGAGTTCATCCACTTGCATATCTCTTAATACTACAACCTTTTCTCCAGTGTGAACGTTAGATACTGGAAAGCAGCCTCGTCCGAGGGAATTGTAAGTCCCATCTGATGATCAAACCCATATTCATGCTCGGCCTTATCTAGCAATTCCCTGGACAGAATATGATTCAAATACTTAGAGGGATGATACACCTAAATCGTTCGCTGCCAACATACACTGCACAATGTTCTTTTGGGACATCAACAAGGAGGTCACCACACGATCTGTTCAAGATCTCATCTCTTGAGATAAAATGCCTTCTTCTCTTTGAAGAAAGAGAATACCCATCTACCTTAATGGAATTGGCAAACGAGAGATTCATTCAATGGTGGGCATCTCTGTCGTTCTGACATCAAATCAAGGAAGCAAAGTATGCGTGGGCTTGCCAAGGTGTGGCTTCACTAGCAGACCAATTCACATTCCCTTTCCAGTCAATGTCTGTATATATATTAATGAAGAACTTGAATGAAAAAAGACACCACGTGACATGTTGCTTGTGTACATTCTCCACCATAGGAAGAGGCATCCATTGAAAAGTGATATCCCTCCCAATCGCAATATAGTACAGTGTATATGGGATGTTCCCAGAGCTAATGGTATTTGAAAGAGCAAAGTTAGGTTAATCTAAATTAATTCAAAATAAATTACGTAGAGCTGTTTTTCTGTTGTCAAACAATTGGAAATACACAAAGTCATAGCTGGCGATAAGATACAATTTTCTATTAATCATAAAATTACATTTACAAAATATTTCAAACTTAGATTGCAATATGATTACAAACAATTCTTCTACAGCTACCGGGAGTTATCTCCATTTTTCTGAAGCTTCCTACTGCAACACTGAACACAATATTCTTCTGTCCACATTCACAAATTCTGTTGGTACTGTAGCATTCCTTCTTTCTTTACTCTTCAGAAAACGCAAGGCTTGCATGAACATTTTTCACTTTTGTCTGTTTCTTCCATCCCACAAAATTCTTTTGCATTAAAAATTTAAGTTGACCTTTTCAATTATTGCTACTGCACCGTGTCAGGGAGTAAGAGGGGATGGAGACTTCAAAAATAATTTTTAATTTCTAACTGGTTGTTTGTTGAGAGGTGGTTAGATGATAAGTACACGAAACTGATAAATTCGAGAAACTGTGATATGTATCCAACATTTTAGATGTTCATTTTATAAATATTATTAATTAATTAAAATTAAAATTTATGTTATATCCTTAATTTTAATTAATTATTAAACATAGTCAAATGTGCATTGAGAATGTTGGATATAAAATATGTTAACAAATGTTTCTAATTAGTTTGACTCGTGAATTCTATAATATAAAAGAATAACTGAAAATTTCTATTGAAAAATAACATTTTTATTTTTATTTACTTTTTTGTATTAGAAATAAGGAGATCAAAAATACAAGAGATCGTAGAGTATCAGAGTTCAGAGGCCAAGCCTCACACCATCAAAAATGAATTATATACAACAAAACAGTAGAACAAAATCATAAACCAAGACACCTAGTAAAGCACTTCATCCCAAGTGTCCACCCAAGCCACCCAGCCCATGGAGCCATCCATCCATACCATGCTTTTCTGATCTTGGTTTTGTTTCAGCGT
>MU224871.1:34634-67019 GCA_018584345.1 Thuja plicata | reverse complement strand
TATATATATATATATATATATATATATATATATAGTACCTTTCTAAATATATTTGTATCAATATTTGTTAAAACTATATAAATGAAAAAAACAAATATTTATAAAAGAAATTGGTGAAGAGGTATACTTATTAATAGATTAAAATTCAATAGAAAGAATAAGATAACATAACCAAAGCCAACAAAATCTATGCTTTGTCCCTAATCAAATTTTCCAGCCATACTTATGTCAATAATGATGACCCCGCATAACTTTTAAAAGTTCTTTAGTAACTCATTGTTAACTTTGTCTTGGAACAATATTGTGAATAATGTGTTGTTCAAGCATTTGAGGAAAAAAAAATGTTTTCTTTTCATGTTATAACCCAGAGCATATACAATTTCTCCACATGCATGTTATACATATGAAGATCCAATGCAACACATCAGTACACTTCCATTAAAGATGCTGGAAGGGACTAATGCCTACTTGCTTTTTTCTTTAAAACAATCATTACATAATTATAAGGAACACATTTTAGTTCATACAAACTAGTCACATGATTGTGATTCATCATCCACTTCGCTGATTTCTTTTGACATTTTACAACTATATTTATTGTCAAAGGAAGACATGTTAGTTCTTACAATTAGGAATAGTTGAAAGCAATATTAGGAATATTCCAACAGATAGTAAGTTGAACAGTGAAAACATTCTGTGCTAGCTAATAAAAAACTAAATTTTGGCATTTCATCATTAACCATTAAAACTAAAATATGAAATACAAAAAATTCAAAGGCAAATTCTAGCTGTCATTTTGGAGACCGTGCACAATTACAGTGTCAAAATATTTTTCAGTGATATTATTCCTCGTGTATGATAGAAAAGTCACCATAAATTGATCTAAGTATTGGAAGCTCTCCATTTACTGAGAGTTATTTCTAGACTAATCATGAGTGAATCAAGAGATATTGAAAATAAATTCATTGACAGTGTGAGACCTTTTTTTGATGAATAAGTCTGACCAAAATATGTTAACTTAGGAAATTGAGAGTTACAGTATAGTTAAAAAAAGGAAAAATCACTCCCCACTAGTCATATGGGAATAATTTCAGAGTCCAAAGAAACTAGAACATAAACATTATAAAACTAGTTGGGCCAAGTGAAAATAGAAAATGCCCTCAGGAAACCAATGTTGTAGCTAAAGGAGGTGGAGGGTCTGGCTTGTCCTTCTTTCCCAATACCGGCTACTGTATGGTTCCTAGTCTGGTAGTGTCCACCCATCTGTATTATCCTCCTCTTCTTAGTCTTCACGACATGGAGAAATGACCAAGGCCAACTGAGGAAAGCCTTTAAAAGAGGAAGACCAACCAATAGTACCTCTTGGCGTCGGCCCACAAGCAACCTCTAATGGAGATACCCAAGTGCCTCCCAAGAGAGGGGAACGATGGTGGAAAGAAGGCACAACATAGTTGTGAGGTGATAGACGGCCGTGGAGTGACTATCGGTGAGGCAGCTAAGAACGGGAAGTGGCAGTATGCTGTAGAGAAGAGCTTTGTCCCCGTTGATAACCATGAGAAGTCGACCGCACACCAGGAAATGAAAGTCTTTGGAGGAAATCTAGCTACTGTACCTGGAGTATTACCCCCATGTTGTAATAATTCTTTCAAGTGGGCCACCTCCAAGGCCACCTTATCTTCCTGAACCTCTAACATTCCAATGTAGCCATGGATTTTTATGTTCCTAGGCACACCAAATACTCTTCACCACAAAAGATCCCTAAATATACACTGGTTCTCGCATGATAAAAAGAGTTTAGAGCCCAATATTTTCCCATACTAGGTCATGCAAGGGATGCCAGAAATCTATGTAGTGTCGAAGGAGAACTTTCTAGGCCTCATTACTCGAGACACTTCGTACAACCCATTTGACACATAAGGAATGACCCTGCATATAAGTGGAAATAAGGCCAAGGCCACCTTATTTCTTTGGCAAGAAATAGTAGTCCCATGCTACTCTATGAAAACCATGTCTCTATGCATCTGAAGCACATAAAAAATCTCACAGCAATCTCTCAAGCTTCACGTAAGTTTCTTTGGAGGGATACCAACAAGAAGAGTAGTAGACATGTGTGGCTGTGAGAACTTTGGAGCATATTTGAAATTTTTCATCCAGGGAAAGAGGTTTTGTCAGCCAATATGCCAATTTGGATTCAATTTTGGTGAACCCAAAATTCCAAAGCTTGGTGGCAGACCCATGAAAACAAAATGGGATTCCCAAAAAGTGGAAAACATGTCCATGTTGAATCCATTTCAAATTATACTAGAGAATCCACTGTGGTGTTGGTAGGAATGATTTTCAATAATAGAGGGTTTATGCCACTAGATAGAAGAACCAAAAGCTAAACAAAAAGTGTTAAGGCACTAAAGATAATTTTTGATATTCTCTTTATTATTAATGATGGCGAGGAAGGAATCATTCACAAAATGACCATAAACCAGCTGAGAATCTGAGTTGGGAAGTGAAATACCATGAACCCAACCTGCAAAAATTACAGAAACAAGTGAATAACCAAATCCTTTTATGGAAAACACATATATAATGAAGGCACTAAAGGGTATCCCTAGTGGATGGACCTATGTAAACCAAAATTATTGGACAAACAACCATTAATGGTAATACAAGCATTGGCATCTGTAAAAAGCATTTACATAGAAAGAACAAAGTCAGGACCAAATCCAAGAGCTTCTAACATAGATAAAATAAAAGGCCACTCAATGTGGTCATATGCTTTGGTAAAATCATTTTAAAATAAAAATAGCATTTTGGTTGGACTAACGAGCCCATTCCATACCCTCTGAGACAACTATAATATTATCAAGAATGAACTTGGATTGAATGAAACCAATCTACTCAGGAAAAATAATCTCAAGAAGGAGATGGCAAATTTTCAAAGAAAGAGCTTTGGAAATAATTTTGTATGAAACATTAAGAAAATTAATTTGGAGTTACAAATGTATTCATGATCAACAGTCTTAGGTATGAATTTAATATTTTCTCTATTTATTTCTGACCCTAATGTATCTTTTTGGATTTCTTCAATCTATAAACATGGTGAGGGTTTGAACCAACACAATCCCAAAGGGCTTTGCAAAAATCACAAGGAAAACCATTACATCCTAAGTATTTTTCAACGACCATTGAAAAAAATTCTTCCTTAAGATCTTGAATTGATAAGGTCTTATTATAAAAGACCTCTAAGAGTCCGATAGACAATTGGGAATGGCTACAAGACAATCCTGAAGGGCTAGTTGAATAGAAGGAGAAGGGGCTTTAGTAGTAAAGAATTGCTAGTAATGAGTTACAAAATCCTAGAGAATCTTTGGAATTTCAATGAGAAATCAAGTACCCTCCGTAATTATTTTTATACTAGGAGATGAATTTATAGGGCATAGACAAGAGAAGAATTACTTACTTTCCCATTATCCCACTTTTAGCTAGTGTAGACATTCCTTAATCTGGGCTCCTATTACTGCATAATTGTCAGCAACCTACTTTTGATGACGAAGATTTTCTACCTTCACCAGAAATTCAAGTGAGAAAGGGTGAGCTACCAATCTCTCAACTGCGGCACAAATTTCCTTGGTGGTCCAATCATAAGACCGGTGGTGGAATTGTGCTATTTGTTTCCAATAAAAATAGAGGAATTTAGTAGTTTGAAGAATAACATCATTTCACCAAAAAATCCAACCAGTAGGATGAGTGGGTCAAGGTGGTAAATTCTAAATTTTCCAAATGTTGGCCAAGGTAGGTGGATGATTCCAAATTTATGTGTTTAAATAAAATTGGGACTGATGAGGATGTGGCAAGGAAGGGCACCACTAAATAGAAAATTTAATGTTGAAGTGGTTTGACAAAGTGACATTAGATACAGGTAAAACTGAAAAAGACTACTATGTCCCAAAAGAAGAGAAAAATGATTATGATGTGATCATGGCATGATTAAGGCATTTAAAAAAACTATCAAAACCAGCCCTAAAATTCCTCCAGGTATGTTGAACTGCATGCAAAAGACTGCGGATGGTTTTGGGATAAAAAGGGCCTAATTTATTTTGCATGTGAAACTAGAACTCACGCTCATCAACTGTCTAGTGGAATGGTGAAATTCCATCCTTTTCAGAAGCCACCTCAACCATATTAAATTCATGACACACAACCCAAGTGGCAGGAGGTAGTGAATCAACTAACCAATGCAACTGGTCTGTCCTTTCAACCGCATCATTAGGGGAATAAACATTAATTATACCAAAATGATGGTTATGTATATTCATAAGAATCCAAAACACTCTATGCATGGGATCCTCACCCTATTTAATAACTATATTTTTCCATCATAGCACTAACAAGGTGACCACCCCTCCTCTACCACATTCATGAGAGGATGAAAAAACCAAACTGTGAGTCCAATTTACACGACATGTTGTAGTAAGAAAAAAACCAACAATTTTAATCTCCTATAGACAGAATATATCGGTTTGAGGCAACCTATGAAGGATATCTAAAAATGAGTATTTATAGGAGAGGACAGTAAGAGCTCATACATTCGAGGAAAGAAAACTCATTGAAAACAATCATGCGTGCTATCCTCATTCCCAAGAGAGCAGAAGTTGTTATGTAGAAACTATGACCAAGAAAGGAAAATTGGATAGAGATCTCGTGGGACCACCTGTCATTTTCCTGGTCATTTGTCAAGCATGTCCTCTTTTCTAGGAGGGTTGTTAGAACAATTCAAGGGGACCATAGAATATGAACCCATTGGAGGTGGTGGAGATTATATTCATAAAAAGGATCATATGAAACTCTAGAAGAATCTGTGAGTAGGTGATACTTCCACTAAGAAATAGGGTTTTAAATGCCCTTTGTAGGGGAGATATTCTTGGAAGCTCTAGAGGAAGAAGAATCCTATGGGAAAAATGTTGAGAATGGTGAATTCTATGTAGGATGAGAATCCAAAGTATTCTTTCCCTTACAGACCACAATTGTCCAAGATTCATCTTCCTTTGTGGATTATGGATGACAAGAATCCACCGACTCCTCAGGAGGAGTCTTAGTCGGAGGAGTAGCCAAAGGAAAATCTTTAATTTTTATGGTCTTTAGACTGGTAGTGGAAGCATGTATTGGGAAGATTCAAATACATGAAAAACTATGAAAAAAATTATACTAACCTGAATGTTGATTCAATCCTTAAGTTCTCTAGAAAGATCAATTTTGACACAACCGTCTTGTGAGGGTGTGCATCAAAAAACCACTATGGTTCAGTACAAATTAATTTACCTAAATTTTGGTCAATATTTTACAAAAAATGCCACCATGTAAAGGGAAAACTAGGGAACTCAATCTAGATAGGAACTTTAAGTTTCTTATCATCAGAGACTATGAAGTATCAAGACCAAGGCTGTAAAAAAATTAAGGAAGAGCGAACAAACCAAGGGCCATGTTTGAGAACACCTTCCACATGAGAAGGGTTTCCAAACTGGAACAGGAGAAATCCTTTGGTCAAATTTTGAACATCGTCAAGGTGGACCCCATGTGGGATCCAAACCTTGGTCACCCAATCCTGCAACACACTTCAAAAGGAACATGACCAGCAAAATAACCAATTATAGTAAAATTTTCAAGCCAATCACAGACTTGATCAAAGTCTAGAAATGGAAAAAAAAAACATCAGGATTGACAAAGACCTTACCTTGTGAAATAGCTTGGGAACAAATTTCCTTGGACATTTTCTCAGAGGAGGTTCCATGGTGACCTAATCAAGTAAAATTCTTACCCCTTCAAGTATTTACACTGGAGAAAAAGTCTCTTCATAGTCTAATCCTTCCTCTTGTGCATAGCCCTTAGATACATGTCTTTCCTTGTTGCGGATCACTTCCCCATCTTCATTTAGTTTGTTTTTGAAGACCCAATTTTTACCAATCACATTCTTGTCTTGTGGTCTAGGAACAAGTGTCCATGTGTCATTCTTTTCAATCTGATCAAGTTCCTCTTCCATGTATTTTATCAAATTATCATTCTTCAAAGCTTCATTCATGGTCTTAGGCTCAAAATTTTAAATTAGGCATGTACTTCCCATGATTTTCCTTCTTGTTTGCACACCTTCATCTTTAACACCTATTATTTGATCAGTATAATGATTCAACTTTGCATACCTTGGAATAACGGATTTAGGTCTAGGAGATTCTTCTTCTGGTTGAGCTACTTCTTCCTCATTGTTTTGTTCAACTGTATCTTGCACTTCATCTTTCACATATACAATCTCTAGGATATTCTTTGATTCTTTCTTGCTTGATTCGTCAGATGTTTTCAGGATATTTATCAACCTTCACATTTTTACTTTCACTCATCTTGTTTGTCCTTTTGTTGAAATAATTGTAGGACTTTATTTTAGTACAGTATCCCAATAAAATACCTTCATCACTCTTAGGATCAAATTTTCCAATGAAATCATCTCCCTTTTTATAGTATCTACTACCAAAAAATTTGAAATAATTTACACTTGGTGTATGAACATAACATAGTTTTTAAGGTATCTTACTAGTTTGTTTCTTTACTTGTACCCGGTTAATTGTGTATATTGAAGTGATAATGGATTCTCTCCAATGTGAATTAGGTACATCACCTTGAATCATCATTGTCCTACCAGCGTCAACTATAGTTCTATTCCTCCTTTCTACAATTCCTTTTTTTTTAGGAGTCCTTGGTGTTGACATCTGTCTCTTGATTCCATTTTCTTCACAATGCTTAATCAAATCCCATGAAGTGAACTCTCCTCCTATGTCTGATCTTAAACACTCCAATATCTTACCTATTTCATTCTAAACAAGTTCCTTGAATACTTTGAACTTGTAGAAAGCTTCATATTTATCATTCAAGAATGTCACCCACATCATTCTTGAATAGTCATCAATAAACAACATGAAATACTTATCACCATGATAACTCTTTGTCCTAATAGGGCCACATAGATCAATATATACTAAATCAAATATATTTTTAGATGAAAGAGATTAACTACTGAAAGTAGAACAAGCCAATGTACCCAAGTGACATTCCTTGCATATTGCAATGTCTGGTATCACAAGTTGTGGCAATCGCTTAACAAAATTTTACTTACTAACCTTGATCAAATTATCAAAATTCAAATGACGGAACCTTCTATTCCAGAGCCAAATATCTTTAACCTTAGCAATGAAAAAATATTAACAGTAGTATTCAGATGGAATAAGTTACCTTTAGTTTGTCTCCCAGTAGAAATCAGATCTCCCGAGCTTCCAAATATCCTGCACATACCTCCTTTGAACTCTAAATGATAACCTTTTTCATTCAACTAAATAACACTCAAAAAGTTATGAGTAAGACCTTCAACCCAATAGATATCAATGGTATTGATTTTACCATTCAATTAGATTGAACCTTTACCTCTTACCATGTAGGGTGTAATTTTTTGAAACCTAACCACACCACCATCTAATTCATATAGCTTTTTGAACTTACTTTTTTCACCGGTCATGTGATGTGAGAACCCACTATTAATGAACCATACATTACCATGTTCCATGTGCGATACCAATGCCTCCTCATCTTTAAAAGTTACTTTTTTAATTGCAAAAAACACTATCACTTCTTCATCATTTTCATAAGATTCATCATCAGTCACACCTTCATCTACTGCAACATAGTATTGTTTCTTTCCTTTTCCCTTGAATATTTTGATTTTATCTTTCTGGTCACCATTAGGACACATGGTAGAAATATGTCCTATCTTGTTACATGAAAAAAATTTAAAAGGTAACTTTCCTTTATACTTACCAATACCTCTAGGTAGTCTTCTTGCAAATAAGGCTTCAAGTTCTTTGTGATTCTTCTCTTCATCCATGATAGATTTAAGTTCCCTAGAATAACTTGACATCCAGGAAGATTCATGAGTTATCTATTTTCCCTTCTTCTATGGTGCAAATGAAAAATATGCTCCAAATTTAGGCATATTGTTATCATATTTTTTTAATTCAAAAGAAGTGAGCTTACCAATCAATCCATCAACAAAAACAACATCAAATATCCTCAATTCTTGTATAGCAGAAACTATAATGGCATAAGATGGTAATAAGGTTCTCAACATTTTACTTACCATATCCTCTACATTTATGTTACCTCCAACACTTCTCATAGCACCAACTACTTCCTTTATCCTTTGTCCATAATGAGCAATGTTCTCACCTTCCACCATTTCCTTGTCATCATATTTTCCCTTCAGACTGTCTACCCTGGCTTTTTGAATATATTTATCTATACCATAGATTAATTTAATCTTTTCTTAAACCTAATAAGAAGTCTCCAGTACATGTATATCAATATATTCAGTGTCAATATAGTACTTACAATAACTTCTAATTATTGTATATTCTCATGTTTCTCCTGCAATTGATTGATAGTAAGAGTTACAGTAGGGATTACATATTTATGCTCAACATGATTCAAAAACTATGGCCCCATCCATTTTAGATCTAAATCTTCCTATGGTCACTCAATATGGTGTAGTTATCTCTTGTCAAGAATGAATAGGGAGCTATGAGTCACCATTTGAAACCTCATTCTTGAGCAATCTTGAATACAATGACTCATAGAACCGTGTCAACATTTTAGCACACATTTTAGTACCTATCAAACTTCAATCCTTGATTCAGCTTTATCAATCCTATCAATTGCACCGCTTGGGGAAACCTTGCTTGAGATTCGTATCTTGGACATGTCAATTACCTATTTAAAGGTGTGTTGACCTTGTCTTTTTCAAACAGCTTATCTTTGTCCTAATGTGTTCCCATCCGTCGATCACATGTCTAGGTTGTTTTGTGATCCCAAATCAATATCACACTTCAACTGCATTATTTGACTACATGTGTTCCCATGAAGATCACACATTAGTCAAAGAGGGTCAAATGTATGCACCCTAAAATGGTCACCTAGACTATGGGTCACCATTCGTCAATTTATCAAATGACAGAATCAATTTATCAAATTCCTCAGTAAATGCTTTGCAACATTTTCAATTCAAATTATTTTCCTTGATCCAATTATAATTAATTCAATTATTTCAATATTTTCTAAGGTTTGATCATTTCATCAATAATATTATTTAATTAAAAGAAAATATCCCTTTTAATTAAATAAAATAATCTTATTTAATGAAAAGAAAATCTCTCTTTTAATTAAATAATCTTATCTTATTTAATTAAAATCTCTCTTTTAATTAAATAAAATAATCCTATTTAATTAAAAGAAACATCCCTCTTCTAATTAAATAAATAAAATCCTCAATTAAAGCTCTCTTTTTGATGAAAAAAAGGAAATAAATTAAATAAATCAAATAATAAATAAATAAAACTCCTTTTTCCTAAGTGGTGGGATTTTCCCTCTTGCCTTTTAGGGATTTATCCCACATTTCTCTTGAGGATGCTTTCCTCTCCACACTTTCCTTTGCAAGGAGCCCTCTCCTTCTCATTTTAAAGAATCAAGATATCAAGATTTCATGTTATTGTTATGTTGCAGGTTTGGAGAGCAATTTTGGAGGAGAGTTTGAGAATTTGAGTTTGAACTATGCAACTTCTCTTCTTCTTGTCTACTTCTCTCATGCATCCATGGCAATCCATTTAGAGTAGATTCATGTTAATTTAGATTCATATTTCCTTTTAATAGATTAATCTTGCATATTTCCTTCATAGATTAGTTTGCATATTTCTTTTCATGCATAGTTATCATATAGAATAGTTTCCATTTCTATTTTCAATGCATATTTGATAATCATTGAGACTATCACTCTTTCTCTTCCTCTTTGAATCTCTCATTTCATGGTGTACTTGCATGGGCATAAACTAGATCTAAACTAATGACCTTCATCACAAACCCTTGCAATCTATGCATAGGGAGCTATGAGTCGCTATTTGAGACCTCATTCTTGAGCAATCATGAATACAATGATTCATAGAAGTGTGTCAACATTTTCACACACATTTTTGGTGCCCACCATGGGGGCAAACATCCATTTCTGTCATCACATTCAAAAATTCCTTCTATCTTCTGTCTATTATTCTCTTAGTGTCTTTGAAGCTCTCATTGTAAGCCAAATCTGACCCCACCATCGCCTCCAAAACATCATTTTGGTATAAAATGAGTATAAACTTTCCCATATCCAGTGAAAGTCAAGTTTATTTTGCCCAAGTAGGACATACGACCCATTGCACAGAAATCAAGGCAGATTTCAGATTTTTTTGCATGCAGCCCGAGGCTGATTTTTGAAAATAAAATCCAAAAAAAATAAGAATCAAAAATCTATTTTCTTTTATTGTGTAAAATTTGACGATCATATGACCGTCAAAATCTGCGCCTTCTGTCATGGCCCCCAGCCCGTCAATCTTAATGCCCCAGTCTGCTGACGTCAGCAAAGTTTGAAAAGTCTTTGCCTTCACCATTGGAGTTTTTTAAATTGCAGTCTAACTTAAAACAATCATATCTTTCTCATTGTAGGTCCAAATTGAGTGCAATGTTTTTTTTATTTTGGGTAGAAATATCTGAAGATTTCTGGGTCACTCTTATTTTCTAGATTTGAGTTATATAGTTATCAGGAATCGTAGGTGTTCATCATTGTACCTATCTAATCCTCTGTTCTGTAGCTTCCAAAGCCTCGTACGGGCTCATACGGTAACATTTTTTAGTGCAATTGTTTTTTGAAATTGCATGATTTTTTATCTACTTTCTGAATATGCAATAAGATTTATTATTTTTGGATTTTTCTGATGTTGACGAGTTTTGGGCTTTGTTGTTCTCTGACTTATCTTGTTGATTACAGCCTAACATTCATTTAGGATGTTTAAAAAGAAGACTAAAAACAAAAACTACTAACGATTCGTCTTCCAGGTTTCCGTGATCGATAGAATGGTAAACATTGTGCTTGCATTTTGTTTTGTTTTATTAAAATAGGAATGCACATGCAAGAAATTTTAAAATGAACTTATATCTGATATTTTAGGGATGGAAATAATGTCAAGAAACTATGCTCTCACCCTTTTGGGATGATCAGAAATCCAGAAATATTGTTGTCATCTTCTTATGTGTCTGAAGTGTCTTTTTAGGTTGTAATCCTAAGAATTATATGAACATATCCTCTCCCATCGACTTTGTGGATCTTGGGTGTAAGAGAAATTCATATAATTATTTTAGCATGGCTACCTCTCAAGAGCTTTAACAGAGCTAGTGAGAGTGGATTTCCCACTAGGCTAAAGCCAAGCCCTTCAAAATTGGTATATAAAAAATGTCACTGTGATTAATCTCACAGTGAACAGGTGTCGATTTCGCTATGCCGACAGAAGATCTCCCTCAGTACCCTTGTTATGCATAAAAACCTATAGAATGTAACTTTATTAGGCTAGGAGGCCTCCTTAACGAGGCTAATCTGCTGCATGTTTAGTCACCTCAACAGATGCCCTAACTAAAAACTTTGTTCTAGTGACCAAAATCCATCTATCCATTGGCGCGGAAGGTCACAGACTGACTAAGATGTCCTACATTTTCATGGCTCTTAGTAGAGACAATGGTCCTTTGGGAAGTTATTCCCTTGGGATTCTAAGCTTGGTGTGCCTAAGAAGTGAGTGCACTATAGGGAGGAGCTCATGCCTCCAAGCTTCTAGGTTGTCCGCTATGAGTAGGCGTGGCTAAACTTTGATTCAAGTGGGAATTAAACAAATATTTCCCTGGCTTACCTAGGTTGTGGTGTGACTGTTCTTTTGTTTACAACAAACCAATCTTCTTGATGTGTCTTGCGTGAGTGAAATATCAAAATAGAAACCAAACATTCAAAGAAAACATCAAAAATGATCAACAAATCTGCATTCTTAAGTGTCAAACTATCAACTTGCTCAATTTTCTATCCTTTCATTTCGAGTCTTCCTTGGTTGATCTGGGTCAGATTAGGTCACTTACCCTATTTTTAGAATCTTGTTTACACTTTGGATTCTTGTGTTTTGACCTCTTGAACTAGTAAACTTTGGTTTCACAATTGACCTTGCTTGGAGTTGGTGAGCTAGAAATTGTCCTTGTTGAGAAGATAAACCTTTAGATCCTTTGATAACACACTTGGAGAGTTTTAGTAGTCTCTTGTCCATTCAATTCCATACTAAGTCAAATTAAATCAATATAACATGGGAAAATCATCCTCCTGATCCATATGTTTTAGGGTATTCACTCGTTTAGTGGGCACCTCTGTGGCAGTGTTAATTTACGCCTCTTGCAAAATTATATCTTATCACCTCTCTTTTGGACAAGTGAGTGCTTTTACTATCCTAGTTTGGTACCAATGTTTCTTAGGTTATTCCTATCACCTAGTACATTTTCTTTCATGCTAGTTACAACAAGATATCAAGTAGATCAAGGAAAGAGACCTCAAGTAGTCTTTAACAAATTGCCCTTAGTTAAAACTCACGAAAAATGTAAGGGAAAAGAACCCATATTTGATCAATCACCCAGGAAAAACTCATAAATTTGGTTTGATTTCAAGAGTAACCTTAGTGAGTTGATTACACCCTTAGCATCTTCTCGCTCGGATATGGATATGAGTTATACAGTGACTCGATGAGAGGGGGAGAAATGGATAAATGCCTTGATGACATATTTGAAAGACATAGAGATACCATTCTGTTTGGCGGTTCCTCTCACAAAATTCGACCAGTCTCACCCCTCATCTCAACTAGATATCTGGATGCACACCAAAGGGCTACGAGAGGTAAGAGGCAAGTGTATCAAGATGAAAAATCACAACATGATAACCAAGTTGATGAACCTTATGACACACATGGAAACGAAGCATACACCAATAATTGCTTTCGACATTCAAGACCAAGTTCACCTCTCAAAACATCTTCAAGATACATGAGTAAAAGACATAAGAAAATTGAGCATGAAAAGAAAGCCTTCCTAGATGAACAAGCTACAAAGGAAGAGAAATTTAGAGTCCTAGATTGGAAAGACAATCCTTGTTGGAGATAGAAAGTAAATCCTTTGATGAAGAACAAGATAGACTCTTGACTCAATAACTTAATGATCAATTCAACAACATGCGTGTTGGTGGTGGAAACAACTATCCTCCATCCACCCTCCTAAGACTCCATGAAGTGGAAGACATTCAAGAACATTGTCATGATCTCCTAGCCCTAGAAGAAGAAGGGCTTCAAGACATGATCATTATAGGAGACTAACCCCTCCTAGGAACTCAAGAAAACCTTCACAATGTGCTCACCATGGTTCACAATATGGGGGCAGTAGCTCAACTTTTGACCTCACCTCCCTTGACTTTATGAAAATGCAACAAGAATTACTTTTCTAGTAGTATGTGGAGAAATATTTAGAGAAAAACAAAGAAAAGTTCCTAGAGAGTTTAATCAACAAGGGTGCTAGAGTCCCCTACAACTTTGATGTGGACAAGAAGATTAAGAAGCAAGGTCCATCTCAAGAAGAAAAGATCAAACAACTTAAGAGCATGATGGAAAAGATGTTGGCACCCAAGAATTCATTCTCACTTGATTCAATTTTTCCTAATCCTTTTGACAAAAGTGTTAACATGAAAGATGTCCCTAGAAAGGTTGAGATCCCTCAATATGAAAAGTATGATGGAAATAGAGATCCACATGATCACGTACGCCAATTTTATATGACAAGTTTTGAGTTCCATCAAGATGACTCATACCTCATGAGGTTGTCCCCAAGGAGTCTTAAGGATTAGGTGATGGAATGGTTCACCAAAATAACTCCCCCTGTTAAGACTTTCAAAGAGCTCGTCCATAGATTTGTTCAAAACTTTGCATACAACCTTTCAAGATGTATCACCATGTTGGACTTATGCAACTTAAAGAAAAATCAAGGGGAATCCTTTGTTACTTTCTTGCAAAGGTGGAGATGACAATGCTCTTGCTACCCTAGGACCATTCCTGAAAATGAAAAGATTTACATCCTTGTTAGCAACTTAGTTCCCGAAATGTGGTATGAAGTTAGGAAGATGGTTTTTGATTCCTTTGACACCATGGTTGAAACTGCATGTAGGATTGAGGATGTTTTGAAAGAAGAAGGAATTTTGACCAAACATAGAAACAACAACAACAACAACAATGGTCAAAATAACAACCCTAACAAGGATAAACGAAAGAACTCACAGTCGAATAAGAACAAATAGGTGGTTAATGATGGAGTTGTGGACTCCTCCCAACCCAAAGATCAAGTTTTTCTCCACTTGTCTAGTGTTGTTCAAGACATGAAATTCAATGCATCTAATCAACAAGAGAACAAGCCAAGATACCAAGATAGGCCTAAGAAAGAGGGACGCGAGGTTTCAAAACTTGGTGATTCATATGAGGATGTCTTGAATACACTCATTACCAACAACCTTGCGCATCCTCAAGATCCCGCAAAGCATTATATACTTGATGTTAGGCCACATTGGTGGGATGAGAAAGCCTTTTAAAATTTTTGCAACGACATTGGACATGATATTGAAAAGTGTTGGAAACTAAAAAATATTATGAAAGATCTCATTGAAAATGGAAAACTCAAGGTAGATGGATTGAACACCAATGTTGATCATAAGGCATTCAAAGAACCTCTGCCCAAGTATGAGAAGGGGGAAACCTCTAAAGCCAAGAATGGCAAGGTTGAGATCAATTACACTTACACATATGTAGAGAATGTTGTCAAAATGCTTGAAGTTGTAGACGAAAATGTCGACATGATGAGGGATAAAAATCCCTATGGTTATGATCTATACACAGACTCTCCTCCTATCTTTGATGAAGAACCTGTTGTGGTGCTAAGGGGTCCTAACTCTAGAGCATCATCGAAACTCTCAATGTTTTCACACGAAGTCAAGGTCCCATTGTAACTAGAGGACCAAGTTCAAGTCAACCAAGTAAACCTAAGCAAGTGACATCCAAGAATGTCACCTCAAAACCAATAGTCAATCCTAAGTTCAACTATAATCTTGTTGATCAGTTGCAAAGAACCCAACTCAGATTTTGATATTTGAGCTCTTAGAGTTGTCCCAAGATACAAGCAGGTCCTTAAGGATGCTTTACGCACAACGAACATCCCTAAAAACTTAGACACTGATCAAATATAGAACATGGTTAACCATATTGCTAGCCCTCATTACCTTACTTTTTTAGATGATGATGATAAATATTTGAGCCACCCACACAATCTCACTCTCCATATCGAGGTCATGATCCACAGAACTCATGTGAAGCGCATGTTGATAGATGGGGGTATTGGGCTTAATATATGTTCCTTTAGTCTTTTGAAAAATTTGGGTTATTCTAAACAAGTCATAGATACCAGGAAAAAGATCACCATCAAAGCCTATGATTAGGCATAAATAAGTTCCAAGGGGTTGGTCATCCTTCCTATTAGGATTGGCCCTGTTGAAAAAGATATTTTATTTCAAATAGTTGATGTTGGCCCCCTTGCATATAATATCTTGCTCAGTAGACCATGGATTCATGATATGAAAGCAATGTTGTCTACCTCTCATTAGTGTGTTAAGTTCCCTTACAATGGAATAGATATTTTTATACCTAGGGATAATACTTTACCTATTAACTCAATTTCAGTAGGAGCTCATGTTCCCCTCAATAGAGAAGTAGAAGACTTCGATGCAACCTTAGTTGGATGTAAAGACAAGCTCAAGTCAATAGATCTTGGCATGGGGGATATCAACTCAACTCCCTCACAACATTGCCTGTTTCGCCCAAGTATTATGGAAAGCCTTCACAAGAAAAGATACCTTCCTCTTCATCTATGACTTTAATTGGCACGTTTGTAGAGTCCTTAGTTCCTATTCAAGATGATAAAGAAGAGACGTTTGTTAGAGTTTGGATTTATAGAGAAGCAAAATACATGCACAATGAGAACTTCTCTCCCTCTCCTAAGGCTTACAGAAGAGGGTATACTTTTTTCAAACAGATGGGCTATCCCAAACATGGCCCTCTTAATCATAGATTGGATGCTAGGGCCGAACCTCTTGATCATGCTCTTTTTCTACGCAATTCTAAGAAGACAGTTGGCCTAGGATTCATGAATCACAACAAGCACACTACTATCCTTGATAAGTTAGATAGTGAAGATGAACCAAAATACGTACCTAATTTGAAAAATCAGCAAGACATGTGTGAATGTTGGGTCCCTTCCACTAATGTCCTTTGGGGAGATTCAGATATTCTGGTCACTCATGAGTCAGTTGCGACTTTAAAACAAGATGAATCAGATGTAGAAGATCATTTTAGAGAACGTTAATGAAAGAATCCTATCTATTTAATGGAAAGAGAAGGTGTTACCTTTGTTGACACTAGACCTTCCACATCAAGATGTCTCAAACCCTCATGGTGTAAGCATCCTAGTCGCAGTTCAGATAGAAGTTCATATGAGTATGAATGGGACTCCTTCTCAAATCCTTCCACACTTGACATGGATGTTGATGTCATCCACACTTATAGTTATCAACCCGAGGTAGCTAATGAGTCACATGTAGGATTAGAGGATTTGAACCCACATGTTGCCTTAGTGGACACTTCTTCACCTGTTAGGATGAATCCTGATTCTGGTAGCTTAGAAGGATACTTGATGGGCTCTGACTCTTCGGTCACCACTGATAATATCATTTACATTTACAACCTTGAACCAGTGATACACTTACCCCTTTTTCATCCTGACCTCATCGATTGGTCCCAATGCTATAAAGAACCTAAGCTCTTAACATTTCAAAATGATTATGAGATAGTCTATTACTTAAATGCTATTGAACCTGTACTCTCTTCCACCAGTGAACCAACTACTAGTGTGACTGAGCCAGACATCAAGTACCTTAGTGAAAAAATAAAAAGAAAAGAAAATCAAAAGAATAGGAGTTATGATGGTGAAAACCATTGTGTAGCATTGTTAGAACCAAAAAAAGTAAAAGGAAATGACATATCCAAGGGTGAAAACCTCTTTGAGGTGCCTAAGGATTAGGTACATGATCGTCTCCCTAGCTAATTTCAAGATAGATCTTCAGTGCTTATTGAACCAACACAAGTAGTCAATTTGGGTATAGATGAGGCTCCGCAGATTGTACACTTGGCTAAATCCTTGTCACCACAAGAAAAAGAATCCTACACTAAGTTCTTACAGAAAAAGAAGATCAAATTTGCATGGACTTATTCAGATATGCTAGGGTTGGACACTAATCTTATCATGCATCACTTGTCCATAGCTCCGGGTGTCAAACTAGTTAAACAAAAATTGAGAAAGATGAATCCTCACATAGCTCTCCTAGTAAAAGTAGAATTGGAGAAACTCCTTGGTGTAGGATTCATAAGAGCTATTTCCTATGTTGAATGGATATCAAACAGTGTACCAGTTTCAAAGCATGACCAATCCATTCGAGTTTGCATAGATTTTAGAGATGTCAATAGAGCATGCCCAAAGGATGACTTTCCACTTCCCAATATAAACATGATAGTGGACATGACTGCGGGTTATGAGATTTATTCCTTGATGGATGGTTTTTCTAAGTACAATCAATTTAATATAGCTCCTGAAGATTAAGAAAAGATTGCATTCACTTCTGCATGGGGTACCTATTGTTGGAACGTTATGCCTTTTGGATTAAAAAATGTAGGAGCCACCTATCAACGAGCTATGACAAAAATTTTCATGAGATGATGCATAATAACATGGAAGATTATGTGGATGAAACCTTGGCCAAGTCTAAGAATAGAGACACAGACTTAGACAATTTAGAAGTCATTCTAGATTGCATGGAACAATTTCAACTAAGGTTAAATCCTAAAAAGTGTGCATTTGGAGTCACCTCTGGAAAATTGCTAGGATTCAACATTTCAGCAAGAGGAATAGAGGTAGACCTTGAAAATGTCCAAGCAATCATAGATATGCCACCTCCTACAAACATTAGTCAAATGAGGAGTCTTCAAGGATGTCTTCAATCCATAAGGAGATTCATTTCACTGTTGGCAGATAGAGCTCAACCCTTTAACAAGAAATTACACAAGGGAGTCAAATGTGTTTGGAATGAGGATTGTCAAAAGAGCATAGATCAAATCAAGAAATACTTGGAAAATCCTCCTATTTTAATGCCTCTTATCCCAGGGAAACCACTTATTCTATATATTTCAACAATAGAATCTTCCTTGGGGGAATTACTAGCTCAACTTGATGAACAATATGGGAAAGAAAGAGAAATATATTACATTAGTCGCACTCTTGTTTCATATGAGGTTAACTACACCAGCATTGATAAAGCTTTCCTTGTAGTTGCATTTGCTTCCCAAAATTTGTGACATTACATCCTTGCGCACACTATACACCTCATAGAAAAAATAGATCCACTCAAGTATTTGTTAGGTAAGGATGCCCTCACAAGTAGACTTTCTAAATGGATGATGATACTTTTAGAATTTCACATAGAGTACATTGAGCATAAAGAAATCAAAGGACAAGCCACAGCAGCTCAATTGGCTGATTTCCCATTGCAAGATACTGCACCTATTCAACTTGACTTCCCAGATGAGCACCTCATGTATATGGCTGAAAGAACGTGGAAGATGTTCTTTTATGGATCCTTTATACAAAACGGTTCAGGAGATGGTGTGTTGTTTGTTTCTCCTCATGGGTAGACAATTCCTAAGTCTTGCAAGTTATTGTTTCCATGTACAAACAACATTGTTGAGTACGAAGCTTTAACAAATGGACTTAAGATGGCCATAGAATGGAGAATCATAGAGTTACACATATGTTGGGATTCAAAGTTGATAATCAACCAAGTTAATGATGAATAGTGAATAAAAAATGTGAAACAGGTACCTTACAATCAAATGGTTGATTCCTTGAAATGATACTTCACCTTTGTCACGTTTCAACAAATACCTAGAGTAGAAAAAAAAGTAGTTGATGCTATGGCTACAATTGCTTCAGTCCTTCAGTTAGAGAAACATGAATCCAGATTTGAATTCGTGGGGGAAGAGCTACATCACCCTATCTATGAATCCCAAGAAATTAATGTAATTTGTACCCTCATTGGTTGTGAGTCATCACATTACGGTGTCATTTAATCATACCTTCGTGATGGTATTATTCCTGAAACCTTTAAATGCCTCTCACCATTCCCTTATCTCTGGTGATTTGTATAGGAGGGGTCTAGATGGAACACTTCTTAGATGCTTAGAAAAGGAATAATCTAACCAAGTGTTAGTTGACATCCACTAGGGTATCTGTGGGGGCCATTTCAATGGTCTTTCCATTTCCCGAAGGTTTCTTAGGGTGGGGTACTATTGGCCTACGATGTAGATTGATGTAGTACCTTTTGTAAAGTCATGTGAAAAGTGTTAAAAACTTGGTAACCTGATACATGCTCCATGAAGGGAGCTCATTCCTTCTATATCTCATTGGCCATTTCAGCACTGGGCCTTTGATCTTTTTGGGAAGATTCATCCAAACTCATGAGGTGGACACAAGTTTATTATATTTTCTACTGATTACTTCACTAAATGGGTAGACTTTGTCCCACTTTCTATTGCCTCAGGTAGGACAGTCTCTCTATTCATTGTGAACCATATCATCTGTTGATATAGAGTTCCTTCTGAGATTATCATTGACAATGGAGGCTAGTTCAAAAATGAGGACCTTAAACAATTCTACAATAGATTCAAGATTAAACAATATTGGTCCTCCATTTACTTCTTGCAAGGAAATGGTCAAGCAGAGGCATCAAACAAAACCATTCTTAAAATATTACATAGAACAGTCTGTAAGAATGGTAGAGATTGGCACTTACAGATAAATCTAGCTTTCTGGGCCTATAGAATGAGTATTCATACTCCTACTGGGGCTACTCCTTTTGCCCTTGCATTTGGCTCTGAAGCAGTGTTACCTTTGGAGTTTCAGATTCCTTCACTTAGAGTTTCCCTCAAATCTCTAGTTACAGATGAAGACAACTGCGCCATGAGACTTCAAGAGTTAGAACTTGTAGATGAAAAACATCAAGCATCATTTAACCATGTGAGGGTTTATAAAAAGCGCATGTGCAAAGTCTTCAACAAAAATTTTTTCCCTTGAGAATTCCAAGTGGGAGATCTTGTCCTATGTGAAAATCCTAAGAATCAACAGCATAGAGATTAAAAGGGAAAATTTTAACCTAATTGTCTTGGACCTTACATCATCACAACAGCTTTTGGGTCAGGTGCTTATTTACTGTCTACAAGAGAGGGAGAGAAGCTCCCTGATCCTATCAATGTCTTTCACCTAAAGAATTTTTATCCATGATGCCCATTCTATCTGGGGCCATCCTTTGTACTTACTTATTGATCTAAAAAAATCCAAAAAATGATATATTGTCAAAAATTCTAAAAATTAGAAAATGTCCTAAAAAAATCATCATCTTAGTGAAAACCTAGCAATAGAAACTTTGATGTATCTCCAAACAAATTATATATTCCAAAAATACAAAAAAAAATCAAAAATTCAAAAAAATAGAAAAAGTACCTTGGTGAAAACCTGGAAACAGGTGCCTTCATAGAAAAAAATTGTAATAAAATCCAAGTGGTGAAAACCTGGAAACATGTGCTACTTGAGGGATTTGTACCCCTATTTCTTAGCACGTGTCCTCGACACTTAGCCTTTCTCCATCATGCCTTGTCCTTGTTGCCTCAATTTGGAATTTGATTTTGTCCTTGTGTAGGGGGCATAACTGTGTTAGCTTTGGTCTCTTGGAAGCGCTAGTCTTTAGGACACCTCACAAACGGTGTTTTTCAACACCACCCCAGCTATTTTTTTTCAACACAACCCCTGACATCGAGTGTTTCTCCACACTTATCAGTTTAATCTTACCCATTTTTGTCATGTGATCTTACCTACTTGCAATCATTTGATCCTTATCCTCGAAATTCACTATCATTTAACACACTTAAATTTTTAAACACAACACTAAATGCTTGAGCTATGTCATGATCTTTTCTTTGTGTGTTGATTTTTATTGATTTTTGTTGAGTGTCCTTGTCTAATAAGTCTCTCTGGGATGCATAGCTAGAGGACTTGGGGCATGGGGCATGATTTTATTTTCTTTCTTCTTGTGGGTGTGGTCTTGAAACTTTTAAGTGTCTCTTGTTGTTCCCTTGAAACACTTAGCATATTTGAGGCATCATCCTTGACTGTTTTTGCATAATTGTTCTACTCATCATCCTCACATCTATGCCTTGATGCGAGCATGGTTTTGCTACATTAAATTGGGTAAGATAACATCGAAGTCATCTTGACCTTTATGTCTTTGATGCTTATGTTAGAATCTTTCCACATAACAATCTGATATCACTCACATTCATATCTTCATAGTTGCGCTTGTGACTGGTGATGATTGTGTGTTTTTTATATGTTCGTTAATAATGGCCCATTGATGAAAATAAGTTCCCTAACATTCTCTAATGAATGGTGAACACAAAATCCTATGTTATGGTTGTTCTATTGCAAGTACACCTTTGCATTTTCATGCAGCTTGCATTGTTAGACTTCATGTTCATTTTCATTTTTAGGTTGCATTATGAGTTTGAGAGGGTTTTTCCTTCATCTTGTGTGTGGAATTTTAATCAACTGTGGCCATGTTTTGATCTTCATTTCATTATCTTCTTTCATGATCTCAATCAAAATTTTCTATCTTAAACAGTTGATTGATTGTGGGGCATTCTCTTTCTTCTCTCCATTTCTTTCCACCTCTTCCAAACTTCTATCTTCCATTCACTTTCACCCCACTTCTTTTCTTCTAATTCAACCTTGGGGCATAATCTTTCATGATTGATGATCTACCTTGGTTCTGTGATCCTTATATCTTTCATCTTACATCAAGAACCTTATCTTTAGCTCGATCTGATCAAATTTATCAATTTGTTGTTTCTCCTCTATCTCATTTTGATTTCGATCATGAGGGGGCAGTACCTATCAGACTTCAATCGTTGATTCAGCTTTATCAATCCTATCAATTGCTCCGCTTGGGGAAACCTTTCTTGAGATTATTTTCTTGGACATGTCAATTACCTATTTACAGGGGTGTTGACGTTGTCTTTTTCAAACAACTTATCTTTGTCTTGATTTGTTCCCGTCCATCGATCACACATTTGGGTTGTTTTGTGATCCCAAATCGATCTCACACTTCAACTGCATTCTTTGACTACATGTGTTCCCATAAATATCACACATTATTCAAAGAGGGGAAAATGTATGCACCCTAAAATGATTTCCTAGACTATGGGCCCCCATTCTTTAATTTATCAAATGATATAATCAATTTATCAAATTCCTGAATTAATGCTTTGCAACATTTTCAATTCAAATCAATTTCCTTGATCAAATCGTAATTAATTCAATTAATTCAATATTTCCTAAGGTTCAAGATCATTTCATCAATAATCTTATTTAATTAAAAGAAAACATCACTTTTAATTAAATAAAATAATTGTATTTAATTAAAATAAAATCTCTCTTTTAATTAAATAATCTTATCTTATTTAATTAAAAGAAAATCTCTCTTTTAATTAAATAAACTTATCTTATTTAATTAAAATCTCTCTTTTAATTAAATAAAATAATCTTATTTAATTAAAATAAAAACCCCTCTTCTAATTAAATAAATAAAATCCTCACTTAAAGCTCTCTTATTAATGAAAAAAGGAAATAAATCAAATAAAAAATAAATAGAAGTCCTTTTTCCTAAGTGGTGGGCTTGTCCCTCTTACTTACATTTTTAGGGATTTATCCCACATTTCTCTTGAGGATGCTTTCCTCTCCACACTTTCCTTTATAAGGAGCCCTCTCCTTCTCATTTTAAAGAATCAAGATATCAAGATTTCATGTTATTGTTATGGTGCAGGTTTGGAGAGCAATTTTTTAGGAGAGTTTGAGCATTTGAGCTTGAACTATGCAAATTCTCTTATTCTTGTCTTCTTCTCTGATGCATCCATGGAAATCTATTTAGAGTAGATTCATGTTAATTTAGATTCATATTTCCTTTCAGTAGATTAATCTTGCATATTTCCTTCATAGATTAGTTTGCATATTTCTTTTCATGCATCATTATCATATAGAACAATTTCCATTTTCATCTGCAATGCATATTTGATGATCATGGAGACTAGCATTCTTTCTCTTCCTCTTTGAATCTCTCATTTCATGGTGTACTTTCATGGGCATAAACTAGGTCTAAACTGAGGGCCTTCATACCAAACACTTGCACTCCATGAATAGGGAGCTATGAGTTGCCATTTGAGACCTCATTCTTGAGCAATCTTGAATACAATGACTCATAGAAGTGTGTCGACATTTTAGCACACACTTAGGACTGTCCTTCTTCATCATTGGATCTTTTCCTTGAGCTATTAAAATTACCACAAAGAGGACCTATTCTCTAATACCAATTATTAATACTATAAGGTCCAAGATTACTAAGAGGGGGGTGAATCAGTAATCTATTAGATAAGAACTTTTCACAATTAATTCATCAACATTAACAACATTCATCAGCTTTAAACCTTATGTAACAATAAACAAAGTGACCAAATAAATATCCAAACATGCAACAAAGTGACACCAGTATTGTTTTCGTGGAAACCCTTGTTTGGAGGGAAAATCCATGGTGGGAATCAGTACCAACAAATATTTTCACTCTTCTTACATTTTCCATTTAAAAGGCCTAGAGTTGTTAGGAGCTTACAATAATGCACTATTAGGAGCAAACCCTGTTAGGAGTCACCCAGTAGAGGGATTTTCCTCTAGCCCTGTTAGGAGCTTTAACCTATTAGGACTAACCTTGTTAAAGGATTTAAACCTAATTAAAGAGTCACCTGGTTAAAGGATTTATTGATCAGGACCCGTTAGGATCTAACTGGTTAAGGGATTTTCTTGCAAAATTTATTAGGATTAAAAAAGTACAATGATTTGGATGTAGCACTGCTCCTCTATTTATTCAGATCCAATTAAGCACAAAACTTCTTCTTCTTGCAAACAATATTCACTCTTCATTCGACCACACCTTCGTATCCACGATCTACACATGCCTAATTCATCGATTTACATATAAATACATTACATTTTCATTAGGGCTTAGCCGCCTTAAAAAATGTATTACATTTTAATTTAATTCATTACAATCTTTCTAGCTCAATCCTTGAACCCTAAAATGTATTGTCAATCTAGAATATTTGACTAAAAATTTAGGTTGGCCATAAGATTCATCACACAACGACTTAAACAAGAACAATCAAATTTTATTTGACTTCCCCAACACGCTTCTAAAACTTGATAGATCTGATCACCACAAATAAAAAAATAGAAAATAAGCATTACAAATCTATTATGTCATGCCACTTTGACACCTAGATCATGAAAACATCCACTGCAACTAGTCACATCATCACCTGTCACCAATCTAACACCAACTACCAAACCTATCCAAACATTTTTCTATCTTACAAAAAATGATCTTCTATCAATCGAAATAATACCTTGTAGTAATCCAATCTTATAATGATCATAGTATCAATAACAAATCCTATTCAAGACAATCATATCATGACCACAAAACATGGATCCATACTGATTTGATAGAATAATCAAATCATTAATTATTTGTCACTTTATGTTCTTATGTCTTCCCTATTTCTCTTCCATCAATTATAACTTTCCCCATTTTTGTTTCCAGCATACACGATCATATAAAATGCATTGAGAGACATTCCAGAGTTTCCAACAAGATCACTCACTCCAATTCCTATTGAAACATATAATTCATCTGCACAAATACTTATTAGCACGTCAAGAACACTATCAAAAAATACAACACCAAGTTCACATTAATGACAACACAATAACGGATCTTCTTATCATCTGACCTATACCAATCAATAGTGAATCAAGCTCTACATTTTTTATGCCAACATAAGAAGCCAATTTACCCACTGTTCTTAAAAACCAAAGGTCAAAAGGATCTTTTGTATGAACTCGGACCAATTCACCCTATCATAAGCTTTGGCCATGTCAATTTTAGTAAACATATATCTCTCCTTCGAGGTTTTCATTTAATGAATGACTTCCATTTCTATCACAACCCCATCTAGAATCTTTCTTCCATCCATGAAACCATCTTTCTCTTTAGAGATCAAAGTACCAAGGAAAGGTTTGAGTATTTCAACAATCAATTTAGTGAGAATTTTGTAGACCACATTACATAATGCAATAGCCCTTAATTGATCCAAGTTATTATCCCCCTCCTTCTTAGGAATGACATCCAAAAAAGTAGAGTTCATATACTTAAGCATTTTCTTATTCCTATGGGATTCCTAAACCGCTTCAATGAGATCATAATTTATAATTTCCCAAAATTCTTGAAAGAATTCAATAGGGAACCCATCAAGGCCTGAAGGCTTACCTTTTTTCATATAAAACACAACTTCCTCAAGTTTAGTCAACAAAATGGGTCGCAAGAGGGGATTATTCATTTCAATAGAGACTAAGGAAGGGATACAATTTAAGATGTCCCTCTCTTCCACCATAGCTTCAGGATCCTCTTTGGTAAATAATATTTAAAAATGAATGACATCTTCACAGGAGATTTCTTCATTAGAGGAGAGATGAGCCCCTTCTTAAGATATGAGAGAAGTAATAGAATTGACATACCTTCGAGCCTTAAAGAAATTATGAAAAACATTTGTGTTTCTATCACCTTCCCGAAGCCAATCAACATGAGACTTTTTACTCCAAAAAATATCCTCATGCAACTCCCATTATTCAACATCCTTAAGAGAAAGAGACTTGACTATGCTAATATCACCATTCATCCCTTGATCTATAATCTCTTGTGTTAAATCATCTAATTTTGACTAAGCTGCCATATTTTGTGCATGAGTATTCCCAAAACATTATTTATTCCACCTCTTGAGCTTGTATTTTACATGTTGTAATTTCTTCCAGTTCCCAAAAGTATCCATAGCCCACCCATGGGAAGTCCTCCCTTCGTACCACCAACCAACCATAAGATCCTTTAAATACTAATCTCATACCCACATCAATTGGAATTTGAAAGAAGGATTTTTTGAGATTCTATTAGAAGTGGCATAAAATTTGATAAGCCAATGATCATAACCCCTCCAATCAATAATTTCTGAACTAGTGGCCCACGTGTCATTGATCAAATAGAAGGAAACCAAAAATATATCAGGCCTTTTTGAAATTTCCTCAACACCACTCCTATTATTCCATGTCAAGACTTCATTAATTAACTTCACATCAATAAGATTCATAAATCCAATATTATCTTTGAGAAAATTTGAAGATGGATCAATCCCTAGGATCCCACCTTGTTTTTCTTCCAGGATAGTAACAACATTAAAGTCACCTACCATAGTCCAAGGGAGTAAAGAATATTGAGACCAAACAAAATTAATATGATCCCAAAGATGAGTCTAATCCAAAAGATAAGTAGGAGCATAAATATTACAAAAGAGGGACCTTTCTCCGGTCTCAAAGCTAGAATGACCATAGAGATGGAAGACCTATTCAAAACCCACCACAAGGGGGAGACCATCGTGTTCCAGAAGAAAGAAACCCCCCTTGAGCTTCCATGAGTACACACACCCTACCAATGGCATTAAGGCTAGACTCATGGAGCACAATTGGCCAAACCATCCACTGCAAGCTTAGTTTCCTCAATGAAAACCATATCTGAAGACTACGATTCAATTAATTTGTGAAAAAACTTTTATCTAGGGATGTTTTTCAACCCCCTTACATTATATGATTGAAAAATCATTTATGGGGTTGAGGGAAATGGGAATCAATGACCTTCACAAAACCCGACTCAACAAAAGTATCACCAATAAGCTTATTCTTCTCCTAATTTATTTTTCATCCACTCCGTTAATTTTTGTCAGAAGAAACCTTTTTTAAGGGTCATTGTTGTTGACCTATAGTAGGCGTGGATTTTTTACTCTTCACAGAATCTGAGGTCATCTTAGTGGAAGGAGGTATAGGAGGCATGATAACTACACCCTCTAGATCCTAAGACTTAACAAGAATGAAGCCTTTCTTATCCGCAGGACCCTCAACCATAAGGGCCTTCCCCTTGTCCTCCATAAGAACATATTGAGGAGGATCAAAGACTGTCAAGAGAGAATATTTATTTCTAGGACATCTCTCCTACAAATGGTCGTATTCATGACAAATTCTGCATCTAAATGGCAGGGTTTTGTAGTCTAGTTGTTGGATCCAAGAAGATGTTCCCAAACACATTTCCATAGAGTTAGGTAAAAGGTTATTTAAATCAACTTCTACAAGAACACGTGCATAAGAAATGACCTTTCAGTCTGGAGTTTGAGTTTTCAATCCCACGGGTTTATCAAAAAGTAGAAAGATTGAGTGAAGAATGTCTTCCCTCAAGAATTACAGTAGAAGCCTCGATAAGTGATCCCACACTAGCACTCGAGAGTGGAGCTCCTCAGAAGAGTTGAAGCCAATATTCAAAGGTTTTATGAAGAGTCCCACCTGGTTGGAAAATAAGGGCCACCCTCAAAATCCCTATTCATGTCTGACATAATGGAAAAAAATACCAGAAAATAATTATTCGCCGCTAGTAGAAGCTCCCTATCACCTTCAAGATTTTTGACCCAACTAGATGTGCCCAAGAATCTAGGATAGGTAAAAGAGGACAATCCCCATAAATTTTCAAATGAGAGTGTGATTACACAAATATTCAACATCCTCCAAAACTTGTTTAGGTTGAATAACCAAAATTGGATGGTCTTGGGACCTCTCCTAACAACCATTCACCTTTTTCAATCGAAAAGGCTCTTTGAAAAAGAAACTCTTTCCCCCGATTGGGGATTACCTATGTGAGCCTTCCCTTTTGTAAGCAATGAAGCAGTCGGATCAGCCATTTCCAAGGATCTAGAGATCGTCCGAGAAGAGGAATTTCCTCTACTCTCCATTTCCACAAGGCACAACCAGGAAAAAAAAATGTGATAATGAACTGGGGAAAGCACGCCTCAACCCAAAATCACTGCTCAGCTCCAACGACGCAACATGTGGAACACAAAACACAATTGAAATGGCGGAAACACCCTCCATAGCCAAGAGAGCACATCCATGGGCAGGCAGATTAGATAAAAGACAAGCTAGGGCACACCGACCCTGGCTCAACACAGGTGCAACATTAGAGCCATCCTACATTAGAATAACCAAGAACCAAAAAATATTATACATTAATTATAAATATTACTACAATATTTATTTTTAAAATAAATTAATAATCAATAAAATATAACATCTCATATTTTCTTTATAATTACTAATTATTATTTTAAACATTTATATTTAAAAATATCTTTATTTCTTGTTAATATAATTATATATAGTTGGCACAAAAAGAAATGGAAAATTGTATCACTTGCTTTTATTTTCTGCATAGTTTATAAGGACTACATTATGTGTTGTAACATTTATAATCATAGTTCATTTAATGCTATGACTATAAACCAAATAAAAAAAGTATGAAGCACGGGAAAAGTGACGGTAAAAAAGACAATAAAAAATCAGTTAGTCTTAGGGATGAATGGATAAGATGGACTGAATTGTCTTGCATTCTCTGTGTTGTACTACAAACTGTTGATTTTAACAATCAAGTTTATTCATTTCAAATAAGAAACACCTTTGTGTACAATAAAAATTATTAGGTTATATAGATATTAGTAATAATATATTATACTTTTTTAAAGAAGTGTAGTCAACTAATACTCAAAGTTAGGTGAAGTTGAGTTGTTGGTATAGTATTAAGGTTATAAGATTGGGCTTTTCAATATATTTATATTATATAAATTGTCAATAACTGGTCTATATATAAATAAGTAAAATAATCAAACATTGGGTAAGTGGGTCATGCACAAACACATGAGATGTTAAGATATGTCTTAATATATACATTAAAATGTGAAATAAATAATATCAGGATATCTTCTATAAAATAAGATTCTCATTTAAACAATTATTGTTGCCATTATGAAAAATATTATTCATAAGTCACTTTTTACTGATAGGAGTGAGATTTTAAAGATATATAATACAATGTAGGTATGTAGAAGACAAATTAACAACAACAAAAATAGTTATTATAAGGAACTTTCGCTAAGAGGAGTGAACTTTTAAAGATAACAATTACAATTGAGTTATGTAGAGTAAAAATTAACAATAGACTTTTGTGATGAGTTTCTAAATTATTTTTGAGACTTTTAGTTATGATCTAAAAGAGTTTCTCACTATTTACAAAATTTCGTTTATTACTATAAAATCTTCAATGATTGTTCTTGTACTATTGTTCTAAGATGTTCTTCATCTACAACATGAAGCTTTCCTAAATGGCATGGAGTTATGTATTGTGTATTTCAAATTTTATTCCTTCATTTAATTTTTATAAATTAATTTTCCTCAAAAAAAAATCTTGAAAATTCATACAATTAAATGTCATGTACTAAATATGAGAAATTGGTGCAGTCTCAAATGGAGATGAAATTTACTAAGAAGAGCGTGTAATATCATTCTTTTTCAATGTTTATCCAAAAAAATAAAATGAATGTAGAGCCTAAAAAATGACATCATAACATGTAGTTTGTAGTTTGATGTGAGTTGTTATAAACTTATAAATCTTGTTTTTCAGGATATATAGGTAAGTATTTAGATTTGATTTAACTATCAACTACTAATTTAGTTGGTGATTAGCGCAATTTAACTAGTGAATTATTATTTTTATGAGAGATGGGTTTGTGGAAACTATTAAAATCGTATTTTTTTAATTTGATAATCAATCGACATGAGAGTTAGAGTGATGGAAAAGTTGGTGAAAATCCTAGCTGTTAATGCTATAGCTAGGTCGTCTTGTTCTAATGTCAATGAAGTCTATCTAGAGGATGAAGTAGACAGTGATATAAATACTATAGATGATGATGACTGATTTATTCTTGATATCTTTTTGGATTAATTTACATTTTTTCACTCAAAAGTTGAGAATGGTTCCTCTAGTAAGATGAACCACTCCAATGATACTATGAGGTGCTAGAATGATATAGTAGTTAGATATTCATTATATTAGGGAGGATTTTTTGCATGAGGAATCCCTTTGATAAGAGGAGTCTTTTAAAACTTTTCCTAAGATCATAATGCATGTTCCTTGTATATTTATTTCATCTAGGGCTTTTCTCTTTTCTCATCCGACTTCTAAACATATTTTGATAGATTGGTCTAGAGTTGATCTTGATGTTGAGAGAAATATGGAAAGTGTTTATATAACTTATATGACTGATTGTTGTGGTTCTCCTTATTTCCCCTACTTTGGTTGCATGTGGAGATGGGTTTGTTAGGGTTGTTAGTTTAAGTAATGACTCCTAGATTTCTCAGTGAGGTTATCTTGGAGATGAGGTATATACTTCTTTAGCTACTCATAAGATGAATAATTCAATGCGAAAAGCTTGGCTATAGTCTAAGTTAACTTCAAATGGAAATGGTGTGGAGGATATCTCCACTATTGTGCTAGCTTCGCCTAAGATTTCTTAGGATCCTTCTAGGAAATTATTTTTCTTGTCATAGAATGATGATAGCGAATATGATATATAATTTTAGATATGGTTATTGATGCCTCTAGAGGTTCTACCTCTTCCCTAGACTCTGTAATGTTGGAATAATGTCCTATTGTGGTTAATCCTCTTTTGGATGTCTCTTCTCCAACACTTATAGTTTTCAATACTCTCAATTAGATGGTTTTTTCAATTTAGACTATTTTTTATCTTCGTATTAATACTTCACATTTGTTGTAGAGGTATTTTATTGGGAGATTTTGCAAAAATATACTTAAATATATACTATAATGGTGCAGAGCACCCTAGGGTTCAGCTCCAAACCCTAGCAATTTTTGCTGAGTGATCAAAAGGAGCAGATCACAGTTAGTTTTCAGTCCTGGTCATTAAGCCTGAACAATTCTTCATTCAATCGCAAAGTCACAGAGCAGTGGAGAGCAGGAAAATCATACGTCGCACACTCGCGAGCTAGTCATGAGCTAAGTTTATTAGTGAGCAAGTGCGCGACGAGTAACTAGTCACTCAGTCGCAGACGGCTAGCAGAAAAGATAGTGCACGACAATGCGACGAGGAGCTCATCGCAAGCTCGCAAGTCATTTCGCAGTCAATGAAAAATCAGTGCGATAACGCGACGAGCGCTTAATCACTCAGTCGCCGAGCAGCAAACAATTAAGTGGGATGTGCGAGTGAGCGACTCCTTGTGCATCGCAAGATCGTGGTTGACATGACAGTCAAGTGAAAAGCACGGCGGGTGCGCGACTGCGGTGTATCGCTCAGTCGCAAGACAAAGGTCAGCTCGGATGAAAGCATCGCGAATGCGCGATGGGAGCTCATCGCTCAGTCGTGAAGGAATTAACAGCTCGGGTTACAACACGATGAGTGCGTGACTTGAGCTCATTGCTCAGTCACCGAGATATGGCCAGCTCATCAAAATGAGTTGCGAGTGCGCGACTGACGTGCATCGCAGACTCGCTAAGAAAGTAGCAGCTCAGATTGAAGAGTAGCGAGTGCGCGACTAATGTGCATGACAGACTCACAGAGTAAATAACAGCTCGTGGAAAGGCAGTGCGGGTATGCGACTTGAGCTCATCGCTCAGTCGCAACCTAAAACATAGCTCGGGACAATGCATTGCGGGTGCGCGATAAAGAGTCATCTCTCAGTCATGAGGTAAAATTCAAGTCAGGGAAAGACATAGCGAGAGCGCGACGAGCAGGTAATCGCTCAGTCGCAGACCCAGACATGAAATGTCAATTTCATTCGCGACTATGCGATAAAGAACAGAAACAGTCAAATGATCAAACATAATGACGTGTCAGAAGGAGAAAGAGTTGAAAAGTCAGAAAATGCTAAAAAGAATGCCACGGAGGAGAATGTCATCCACGTCATCGACCATGCAGAGAAAGATGGTAATGACAGTTACAGAAGGAAGACGAAGAGCTGAGGCAGTTGAGATTCCTCAGGCGGACAGAAAACCTAAAAACGGTGACAGACCAAGAAGAGGCCGAGGATAAAAAGAGAGAGAAAGGAACCATTGAGGGGTTGGTCGTTGAAGAACTTAGAGATTGAACAGGCTAGCACAGTAGATTTGAGATTTCATTGTAATTTGCAGTTTTTCAATAAAGAAGAGTGTTCTGTGTGTTCTGTATATTTTCTGTTGTGTAC
>MU224871.1:16373-29800 GCA_018584345.1 Thuja plicata | reverse complement strand
ACAGAGAATACCTAATAAAATGGTCAGGGTTACCAGAAGCAGAAGCTACATGGATGGATGAAGAAGAATGCAGAAAGCAAGGGATTAGCTCAGCATTGCTGCCGACTAGTTCATCTTAACTTCTCCTCCTCAGAGGGAGGGAGTATGGTGCAGAGCACCCTAGGGTTCAGCTCCAAACCCTAGCAATTTTTGCTGAGTGATCAAAAGGAGCAGATCATAGTTAGTTTTCAGTCCTGGTCATTAAGCCTGAACAGTTCTTCATTCAGTCGCAAAGTCACAAAGCAGTGGAGAGCAGGAAAATCATACATCGCACACTCACGAGCTAGTCATGAACTAAGTTTATTAGTGAGCGAGTGCGCGACGAGTAACTAGTCGCTCAGTCGCAGATGGCTAGCAGAAAAGATAGTGCACGACAATGCGATGAGGAGCTCATCGTAAGCTCGCAAGTCATTTCGCAGTCAATGAAAAATCAGTGCGATAACGCGACGAGCGCTTAATCGCTCAGTCATCGAGCAGCAAACAACTAAGTGGGATGTGCGAGTGAGAGACTCCTTATGCATCGCAAGATCGCGGTTGACATGACAGTCAAGTGAAAAGCATGGCGGGTGCGCGAATGCGGTGTATCACTCAGTCGCAAGACAAAGGTCAGCTCGGATGAAAGCATCACGAATGCGCGATGGGAGCTCATCGCTCAGTCGCGAAGGAATTAATAGCTCAGGTTACAACACGGCGAGTGCGCGACTTGAGCTCACCGCTCAGTCGCTGAGATATGGCCAGCTCATCAAAATGAGTTGCGAGTGCGTGACTGACGTGCATCGCAGACTCGCTAAGAAAGTAGCAGCTCGGATTGAAGAGTAGCGAGTGCGCGACTAATGTGCATCGCAGACTCGCAGAGTAAATAACAGCTCGTGGAAAGGCAGTGCGGGTATGCGACTTGAGCTCATCGCTCAGTCGCAACCTAAAACATAGCTCAGGACAATGCATTGCGGGTGCGCGATAAAGAGTCATCGCTCAGTCGTGAGGTAAAATTCAAGTCAGGGAAAGACATAGTGAGAGCGTGACGAGTAGGTAATCGCTCAGTCGCAGACCCAGACATGAAATGTCAATTTCATTTGTGACTATGTGATAAAGAACAGAAACAATCAAATGATCAAACATAATGACGTGTCAGAAGGAGAAAGAGTTGAAAAGTCAGAAAATGCTAAAAAGAATGCCATGGAGGAGAATGTCATCCACGTCGTCGACCATGCAGAGAAAGATGGTAATCACAGTTACAGAAGGAAGACGAAGAGCCGAGGCAGTTGAGATTCCTCAGGCGGACAGAAAACCTAAAAACGGTGACAGACCAAGAAGAGGCCGAGGATAAAAAGAGAGAGAAAGGAACCATTGATGGGTTGGTCATTGAAGAACTTAGAGATTGAACAGGCTAGCACAGTAGATTTGAGATTTCATTGTAATTTGCAGTTTTTCAATAAAGAAGAGTGTTCTGTGTGTTCTGTATATTTTCTGTTGTGTACAAACTTTAGGAGAGTAGTATTCTGAGTTCATTTCAGTTTAATGGATACCTTTTGACTCTCATGATCAGGCTTATGGGATGTGACTGTCAAAAGGTACCCATCATGTATTTTTATTCTTGTTTTGGGTTTGTGTCTGGAACTGAGGAGAGACTAGTCAGAGTTGGAAACAAGTCCTAGGCGAGCTAGATAGTCCGGCTAGGGAACTTGTAGGGAAAGGAGATAGAGTGAGAAAGGTGCATGACTGATCTGATTCAGTCATGGAGAGTAAGATGATATGAGGAGTGAAACATTTTGGTGGGTAGGGAACCTAGGAAAGAGGGAATAGGATAGTCCTTCTGGTTAGGGTCTGAGAGTAGCCCTAAGAGGCTCAATGGTGAGTCTAGAGAGTCCTGGATTGAATAGGATTCCTGGTGAGATTCCTAGAAGAGAGTAGGAATTTCAGAGATTAAGGTGACCTCCCCATCATATAAGAATATGGGTTTCCTGAGTTTGTAAAATTTGAGGAAACTTCAAAGAAACTGCTAGGTTGAACAATATTTTCTCTTGTCCTTTTCTAATATTAGGAAATGCTTTAAGTTTCTTTGTGAGGGTCCCCTAATTCTTAGGCTTAAATGGATATTGTATTTCTAAATGATATCCTATTTAACCCCTTTAAATAAATTCAAATTCCCTAGTTGGTCCCAATTGTTGGGGCTTCCTTTAGAATATTGGAGTGAGAAGATTCTTATGTCCATTTCCAACTCCCTAAGAAATTTTGTGCTATTGACCCTATTACAAAATTCACAAATTTTCTATTTTATGAAATATTTTGTGTACTTTTGGAGAAAGATTAAGTGATAGCCACTCAAAAAGCACTTTTCCTTCTAAGTTTGGTAAAAAAGAGTAAGAAATTATATTTAGAAGTTATATGATTATTAAAATGGATCATCATACTACTTATTGTAAGACCATTGATAATATCCATTTGGTTTATAAGAAAAAGAAACAAATATCTTCTAGTTATGAATGGTCCTCTTCCCCAATCATGCAGGAAGAAATCAAGGATAATAGAGTGGAATCTCCACTAAACCTTTCCTCTCCTAATGGTGCAAAATTCTATAAGGATTCAATTTTTTTTTTATAAATTAGATTGTCATTATTATAAGAAAAGGCTCATTTGGAGGAGAATAATTATCCTTTTCCTTCTAGATAGAACAAGCAAAAAGTGAAAATAGAATAAATTCTCATCTCCTCAACCTTATGATTATTAATGACATTTCTTGGGATTCTCTTTGTTTCAAGATGAAAAATTTAGGGGAAAAAGATAACAGTTGTAAATCTATGATTAATTGAAGTGAGATAGGGTGTAGACCCAACAACTAAAGTAACATCAAGTCTAAGAGATGGCACAAAAAGAATTCACAAGCTATGAATTCAACCAACTAACTTAAGAAAATTAGCAAAGACTATGAGCAACAAAACCTAAAACCAAAGAACCAACACACTCGGGAAAATGAGCAGATACTGCGCAGGGGGCTAAGGAATTCCTTTCCAATATTCGTTCAACTCCTTCAGCTTGTCCAAGAAGGAAGCCTATTTGGAAGGATGACCCGTATCTACATTTACGGAAGGTCCATCAGATGTGAGAGTCACCTGCATGCTTTCCTCTCTTTTCCAACATTAAACCTTGTTCTCTTCCAAGTCTTTCTATAAAGTTTTGAGGGACATATAGATATTTTCCAACACCTTATTATAGGCTGATTGGTCTAGGAGTTTCTTGTTAAGATGAGACTAGTTAGTCTTGATATTAGCTGATGTTTTGACAATCTGTGAGGCCCTACCCGACCTGCCATAGCACTACTTTTATTTTATAATATACATATCATTTGATACTCTATTTTGATAAATTTTGGATTATTACTCTACATGAAAGGGATTGTATCACGTTGATTGTGATGTATTTTAATTATGTTATTTTCTCCATTTATGTTGAGGATACATTTGACCTAACTAACATATATTTCTTATTGGTGGATTTGTTGGATTTTACATTAGGATTGTTTCAGTACTTATGATTTACATGATGTGGATTGTATGTTATATTATGATGGTGAAATATGATGGATTGGTTTAGATGAGTATTATGATGTAAATAGAATTTATAGATTTCATGGTTAAACTATATCGTCATGTGAGATTTTATGATGATGTGATTCTGCATATGTTATTTGAGTAGGTGTGTTTCATGTAGGAATTGTATTTGCAAACATTGTTTTGATTAATGGTAAATTATTTGAATGCAATTGTGAAGGATCTATGCTCAAATATTGTCAATTAATTTATTTACTTTAAGTATGGTTTTCTTGGACTACTGGTATCTGGATTTAGTGTGTAGGAAATTTGACAATGGAAACAAACCGGGGAACCAAGGTTAGACTATTGTGAAATGAGTTTAAAACCAAGGTTCTATCTAATGAAAAGAAAAAACCTCAGTTTTATGAATTTTAATTCATAATCTTGATGTGTATGACTGTATTAGTTAGAAATTGTAAATTGTAATTATGTGATTTTTAAATGGGCATGGCAAGTGTGTTAAGTGATGTGTATCTGTGTGGTGTCACTTGACACTTGAGTTGGGAATATGTGGCAATGACATGTCAATTTGGGGGATGATTGGTTGAAAGCAAACCTAGGATAGTACCTTGTAGGATCCCCATGAAAATTCACTTGGTTAGTGATTCTTGGGTATGGTCAAAGCAAGATAAATCCGTAGGTAAACTTCAAGTGAGTTTTTATAGGGTTAAATGAGCGTGTAGGATTGAGTTTTCATAATTTTTGAATGCCCACTTGGTATACCTATGGGTAAGGGTCAATTTTAACCATATGAAGACCTAGGTATGTGCCTTGAGCCCTTCAAAAAGTTGGCTTTCCCAAGATGGACGAAAATAAACTTTTGAGAAGATGGCCTTGGATAGAAAACCTCTCCTTTCATGTGTGGGTTACTTCTTTAGTCTTCCCAAGTCACCATTCTTAGTTCCCAATTTTGGTAAGAACAAAAAATAGTAATGGATGTCTTATTCCAAAAGGTTGTTGGAAGTGTGTAGAATCTTTTTAGCAGGATCTTACAAGACTTGAAGGTTGTTCACCCACTCTCCAACTTTGGAGACAACTAAGGATTTAGAGAAGATTTGGGAAAAAGGAGGACTTTGGACTTGGATCTCTTCATCAACTTCATTGTTCCATTACTTGAGTAGAGGTTGGTTGCACCATCTCTATTCTTATTGTTTTTAATGTGAGAAATAAATCTTGTAGATGAATGTATTGTGTAAGTTTTATTTTGGTTTGTTCATGTTTATGGCTATGTTCATATGTGTATGAAAGTTTTGCAAGAAAATATTTGTGAAGGTTTGGTGTTATGCCTTCATGGTAGTTTCTTTTTTTTCTTGCTTGTGTGTTATTTTTGGTGTGTAAGGCCAAACTCACCCCTGGGAGGGAAGAGTAGCCTTGGGGTGTTTTAGCACTGTATATTGAAAATTTTCAAATTTTAAACATTGGCATTGTTCCCGCGTATTTTGGTTCAAATCTATGTCTTTTTTATGTAAAAAGGGTTCAAATTGGTTAAGCCTTCAGTTTGTCTCATTTTAAGCTTAATCGCGCAGTCACACTGTTCATTTTGAGTGGTCTTTTGAATCAGCGAGTGAGCGAGTCAATATTTGGTTTGTCATCGCGCAATCACGGTCATGTAAGAATTAGGTAAGTTTACTATGTGAGTTAGCAACATGGTGGTCAAAAGGTTCATCATGTAATGATAGTATGTATAAGAAGTCAAGTATTTTATCAATGACTACGCAATGTTGTAGGGTTTGTTGTTTATCGCTCAATCGCAGAGGTCTTAAGTTGTCATTTTTGGGCTCAACGAGTAGGCGAATGGTTAGTTTTAGCACATTGTGCAGTTGTGGTTGTGTTATGTCATGAGATTTTAGGTCCGTGACAGAGTGAGCATTATGAATTCAAGTCAGTCATTCACTCACTGAAGGTTTTGGTTCATGTATTTTTATGCACAAGTGCGGGAGGAAGTTGAGTTTTAAAGTATCTCTCACTCGCTCAGGTTTTCACTAATGTGTTTTTTGTTGTGCGAGTAGGCAATGCAGTATATTTTAATGATTAAATGGGTCTTATCGCTCAATCACACTGGCAGCTTTCAGGGTTTTGAGGTGAGTGAGTGCATGACTAAAAGATTAGGTTTGTTATCGTTCACTCACCGGTGATTTGCTATTTAAATTTTTCAGCTCGTGAGTGCGCGATGAAGTAAAAAAGGCAAGTTGTCTCTCATTCGCTAATGAACAAAGTCAAGTCAAAAAGGGTCAGCGAGTATGTGACTGATGGAATATGAAGGATTGTTGAAGGTACTCGCTCACTCGTGAAGGGTTTTCTCATAAATAATTTCAATGCGCGAGTACGCGACTATGGATAATATAGATCATCACCCACTCATTGCTAGTATTGGGCTGATGTATTTTTCTATGCGAGTGAGAGACAGGTTAAAAGATGTTGTAAGAAATGGATCATCACTTACTCATGAAGATAAAAGAGTAGATTAAAAAGAAAAGTAGAGTGTGTGGGAGGAAATAATTCATGATTGGTTCTAATCATCGCTCACTCACTCATATTCAAACATGATGAGCTAGAGGTTAGTGAGTGCACGACCAAGGAAATCTTGAGCAATGGATTTGTACTTGCTCACTCACGTGGCTTTGAAAAAAGTGAAATTTTAAGCAGCGAGTCTACGACTGATGAAAGGAAATAAACTACCACTCACTCGCACAGATGTAAATGTAACTAATAAAGGGATCGCAAGTGTGCGATTAGTAAATGATCAAGTTTCTATCTAGGTCATCGCTCAGTCATGAAAGATACAAGTCCTAACAAAGAAATACTGCGAGTGTGCAAATGTTTGTAAAGAAAGGTCTTATCGCTCACTCACAAGGAGAGTTTTGAATACAAGTCTTGTATAGCGAGTGAGAGACAACTTGACAAGTGGCTTATTCCTAGGTTATGAATGAAAAAAGGTAAAAATTCCATACTCTGATCCAGCAAGGAGGAAGGAGTGTGAATTAATGGTAGTATTAGTTTCAGAAAGATGATTGTGTGACACTGCAAGTGTGAGAATTTGCACTCAAGTGGACAAGATGCCGATTTGATGGTTATAAATATGAATGATTAAGTTTTTTTCCAGTACAACTCTCATTTTTACCTTTAAGAATTTCTGAGAAATCAACAGAGTTCATTTCTTGAGATTTGCATTCTAAGAGAGAAGATGAGCCAAGCTACTACCAGTGCAGCCTCACAGGGGTCTGAGAAGAAGAAAGTTGCAGTGAAGAAATATGTGGAATAATTTGCAGATCTATTGCCTGTAACGTTGAATACAAATAGTGCCAATTGGGGTGAAGGGAAGGATAGATGGTGCAAGTGCAGAAATCTTGTTTCTCCCAATTTCTCTGGTAATACTCTTTTCCATTATTTCTAGAATAATAGGGTTAAACAAGTTCCTATTAGCAATCCTTGGGAATTGAATATGGAAAAATTAATTGTGCCTGATGTCTATATTGATATAGACCTTATAAAAGGAATAGCTAAGAATTATTTCCCAGTAGCTAGGGTAATTAGAAAGAAAAACAAAGAGACCCTAGTGTCTATAGATAGAAGGTCAGTAGCAGAAGTCTTTGGAATCACTGGTGCATTATTCACGGAAATTGACTTCGAAAAGATACGTGCATATTACAATAAGAGGGAGAAATTGATCAAGAAGTATGAGATGCCCAGATTTATGCCAAGGGTAGATAGAAATCTGGTGATAAACCAAGATAATGTTCAACCACCTTTTGACCTGTCCCTCTTCCAAAATTATGTGTAATGCACAGTGTATGGTCTGATTAGAGTATTAGGTTTTGATGGAGATTCTACTATGCCCCAGGATGTGCTCATGATGGCCATGAATATCCAGCACCCAGAGGTCAATGCAAATTATGATTATGTGGGATACATAGTTGAGGCTATACATGTGGCATTGGTGGAAATATATTCAGATGCCCCTATACCAAATTTTAAACATTACACACATTTAATGTTCATGATTCTCTATTATAACAGGGAGTCCATGGATAAAGAGATGAAATTATTTGATTTAGAATATGGTATCATTATGCCAATCCAAAGGTGGACCCAGGTATGGGATAGCTCTTCTGTAAATGCATCTTTTGTATGTTTCTGTAATTGGATTGTGGATCCAATCTTTGATTTATTGGGATCAAATAGGGAGAGATTACCAATTGAGGTTAAAAGGATTTTAAGACCTTGGCAATTTGTTCAAAATTGGCCAATTACTCATAACTGAGGTGACATTTTCTACTTTGACCAAGTTACTGTCATGAGGGTATATGGTTGTTCATAGCCACTTCACATTCTCCCTAAATTTGTTCCTCTTAGGGTTGCATTTTTAGAATTCATTTGGAAAATCACCTGGGTGGATAAAGATTTCTTAGGACATAAAAAGGGTACTTTTATTCCCAAGTGATGAGTGGGTTTGTATTTCTCTATTGGGAAGAGAGTTTTTGATTTGATCAATGATTTCCTAAAGCAATATTGAATGTCCATAATAGTTGTTAGGTTCTGTGATCCAGAACAATTTATAAAGATAGCCTTGAAGTCTATGAATCCCTGGAAAAAAATCAAAGATCATGATTCATTGGATGATGAGGATATTGTGAGGAATAAGTTGGATAAAACTGAGGTACAAGAGAGAAGAAGAAAATGGAAAGACCTTCTAAGGGAAGAAGCTGAGTGGAAGGAATCAGACAAAAATTTTTCTAGTTTTTTCCCTTATATCCCATACTTGCAGAGGATGGAGGAAATGTCAAAATCATATGATATATTAATGGCACAAATACCACAGTTCAGTGCTGAGGATGCATAGTCCTAGGGATCTCCTCTTGATGTTTCATTACATGATTAGGAACATTTGGAATGACAGGAAGAGCAACATCAAGAAGAAGAGGAGGCTAGTGAAGAGGCTACTTCCACTAGAGAACCACCCAAAAAAAAGTAGAAAATAGAGCACAAGCTGGTGTAGGATAGGAAAAGCATGGCCAAAGCATTAGTAACAGAGCATGGAAAATATTTTAGAAAAATGAAAAGGCAAATGCACAAAGAGCCTCAAGATGAAGGACTTGGAGATAACCAAATGATACTATTTGGAGAAGCTAATCATAGAGTGATGATGACTAACATGAATTCATCAAGGATGATGAATTCATAAAATCTGAAGAGTTCAAAAGCTTCCTAATCAAGTTAAAACAAAAGGATTTGAGACAAAGCTTGATCACAGGTGAAGGATAAGAGGAAAAGAATGAGGAAATTGTGAAGACACTCCAGGATTATGATCCTGAGAGTGAATTGATTACTGTGGAGCAGGCTAGATTATTGGTACAGAATAGTGGGGTGTTGTTAATGCCTAATTGGGACTTACAGTCCACTTTCATTATTGATCAAATTATAAGGCAAGAAAACCCTTTGATGAAAATAGAAGTTGAAATAGATGAGGTATTGAAAGGATTAGGATTTGATCCTAAGTCTAAGACTTTAGCCATTTGGTCATTGGCCCCTACTACACACAAGCATTTTGTTATGACCATAAGGGAGGAAAAAAGAGCTGATAGAGAGATCTAGAAGTTATAGAATACCAGTGATACTAAAATTTCCCAGCTCATGACTCAGGTATCTTTCATGAATCTAGCAAAAACAAAGGATTTGTCAAAAAGATATGAGACAACTTTTGGTCAAATGATGGCTCTGGCAAAGAAACATGAAGAAGATGTCATTCATAACCACACCCTGGAGGACAAAATAGCAAAATTAAAGGAAGAATTCAAAGAAAGAAAAAATAATTCAGCCCCCCAGGAAATAGAAAAAGATGAAATAGATGTTGCGATAGAAACAAAGGAGGACTCAACACTGGTAGAAGGCCAATCTAGGGAGTTATCACAGGGGAAAAATAATCGTGTTATGTCTATTATGTTTCCTATCATACAACATCGGATTGATGTTTTGAAGGAAAAGAATGAAATAGTGTACACACAATATGGCTCACTACAGGAAGCCTCAAGGATAGTTGCTGAAGCCATGACATTTTTGGAGCCTACTTTTAAAACTTGGTCAGGAAAAGAAAGGCTAATGGACAAATTGAAGAGAGCAATGCTAGATACAATGATGATTTTCCTGACAAAATCACAGATACTATTGAGATGATTAGTGAAGTGAATGATACTTATGCATTCTTCAATGGCAAAGCTAAGCTAATAGATAATAAATTGAAATTATTTGGTGATTAGTGCCCTCCAGTAGTTCCAAACATTTATGATGAATCAGGTATGTTAAAACCACAAGTAAATTGGAAATCAAAATTCGATGGAATATGAAGGGATGAGGAAATGAAACAGTGCCTACAAAAGGATATTGATGCAGAATATTGTAATGAATTTATTGATAACCTTTTTAATGTTGAAGTAGATATGACAAAGTTTGTTGCCGAGGCCAGAACACCTTTGGACGCCAGGTGGACAGAAGTTGTTACCAAGCTGGAGCAAGAGATTTTTTTGATTGGCCCACTGCCAAGTAAGTGAATAGGTGGGAAGCAAAGCTGAAAGGATAAGGGAGATATTTTCAAGTGAAACAACATTTTTTATTTAGACTTTGTATACATTTTGCCACCCGTGTTCTATTTTATTTTTGGTTTTTTATGTCAGTTGTAAAATTTGTTGCAAAGATTTTGTAAATCTTTCCCCTGTAGTTTGTAGCTTGTTGCATCCTTAGTTATAAAAGGACTCCAAGACTACTGGGAAAAGCATATCTATTTTTCATTTGGGAGTACAAGATTAAATTGTATAAACTCTGGATTAAGACCAATATATTTGGGGTAGGGTTTTGAAATCTTTATGGTTGGATGTAATTACTTTTGATATGAATACAAATGGAATCCATCAATAGTTTCTGAATCATATGATGATTACTTGTCTTCATTACCATGTTCTGGATTTTATTTAAATTGAATGCTCAAGGAATGTTCAATTTATGTGTCTGTTAGGTAGATTTTGGAATTGTCTTAGGGTTCTTTCAAGGAAAGATCAAAATCACCTTAGGGTTATTTCAATAAGGTTTAGAGTATCTAATGAATTTGATGAATTATTTTATCATATGTGTGAAGGTTGATATGCAAGGTGTATCTATTTTCATTTCAGATCTGTAGTTGTTTTAAGTTCATATTCACAGCAATTGGTTATAAATATTCATAGTGACTGCATACCCTAGGATAAAGCACTAGTCTATTTTCCATTGGAATAGGTGACTATCATATTGAAATTGATATTTTTCATTATGTTAAAATCTGTCAAATAAATGTTGCAGAGACTGATCTCTGTAATTCCCTTTTTATCTGCTAGAACTATTTTTTGATTTGATTGTTCTGAGTCAGAAGGGTATTCCCACCCGAGTTTATGGAGCTCAAAGTGTAGGGGGTTTAAAAACCCCATTTCTGTCTATTTGTATCTTGCTTGATCAGTGTTTGGGACAAATAGAGCAAGCTCATTTAAAGTTTTTCATTTGTCAGCAAGAAAAATAACTAACAAGGTGAATGTTATAGTGACATCTTAGAGAGTGTAGAATCTCTGCTCATGGAGGAGAGGGATATGGAAAAGATTATGTGATCTTTGTTGCCATTGTATTAGGGGTCATAAGAGGAGGTTTTTCATGTTTCCATTTGGGATTCATAAGGGATTTTGAGGGCTTATATAATCCAAAGGAAGTTTTTGGTTTTGTATGCCTTGTGAAGGCATTGTATTTCTTATTGTGGCATTCTCCTCCTAAGTACGTGGTCCACCTTCACCCCATTAATGGGTAATTTTGAAACTCTTTGTGAAAGCCTTGGATGAGAGTTGTTGTTGTTGTTGTTTTTGTTGTTAGTTTTTGTTATTTCTAATTTTTTTTTAGTGTAACCATCTCTCCTTAATTCCCCAAGCTCGGGGGTGGTCACATACAGGCCTAGGTTGGGAGGTGAGCTCCCATGGTCAAGATAGTAAATTTTATTTTTAGGTTCATGCACGTGGAAAAAGATTAGAAGTTGGTGTGAAGGAAATCCTCCAAGTGTATTTCTTATTATGTGTGCCTTTTGCAAGTTGTAACCTTATTTAAAGAGATAAAATAGTATAAACATCTTTGTAATAGGAACACTTGTATAAGATTGTCTCTCCTTGAATTTTTTTTCCAGCTGTTTTAAATGTAGATGTGTATAAAAATAAGTATTGTAGTAATAAAAGTCCTTTATCTATCCATTTATGTAATGGGATTGCAAAGGATTAAGTTTCACATGATGTTTTATTGTTTCTTAAAGTTGTATGCTTGAATACCAAGGAATGAAATTTAAAAAAGAATTTTCCCTTCAAATGCATGGTTATATTAAATCTAGAAATGACATTTTGAGGTTGGAAAGTTAGTACATTAGTTATTCTTCAAAAAAAAAAGTTTTATGGAAGTTGTTTACATTTTAAGCTGCTAATTTATAATTTGGTTAGTTGAGAAACAAAGAAATATGTCATTGTGGTTTTTTTTTTTGATAGCAAGTAGATATTGTTTTGATAGCCTAGGTTTAGTTTTTATTTCCTTTGAATAAACTACTTTAGCATTCATAAATAAATTAAATAATTTCAAAAACACCCTCTTGCAAAAAAATAACAATTATATCCAAAATGCATATAATCATAATTTATTCTTGAGTTTCCTTTAAAAAAAGACAGTATATAACCTTATTTTATTGTTGATATTCCTTTTTAATATAAAAAATGTTAATGCACACACACACACACACACACACACACACACACACTTTTAAAAAAATGCATAACAAAATAAACTATATTTTAAAAGTTCATTTAAAAAAAAACACTATTAAAAAATATAGTTTAAAAAAAAAACATAATAAAAATTTTAAAGATTTTTTTTATAATATTTTTATGGCCGAGCGTGATGTAGCACACAACTCTCTGTTAATGATAAAACTCAATTACAAGATAAATAAACACATGTTTTGAACCTTCAATATCTTCCATTCATCACTAACCCCTTCTACAATTCTCTGCAAACTCTTAAATAACCAAAAATCCAAAAAATCAAGGAAATCAGAAAATTACACTTTTTGGCTATTTTTTTTTTTAAGTTGTTTTTTGCCATTTTTGGTAATTTTCAAAACAACACCTAAAAAGATGAGATTTTTCCTAAACATGCCCTTGACTAAGTTAGAAATAATTTCCAACTAATATCCAAGATTAGAAACATAATTTTATATTTATTACAAAACAAACTTTCTAAAAACTAGGGAAAAAATACTAAAAGCTGATTTTGGAGCCCTAAATGAAACTTTCAGCTCCTAAAAATGTGCCAAAACAGACCCAGATTAACCTATGATTGATTGCCAAATCATATGCCACCTCCTAAAGCATGCACGCGTAAAATTTGAGCAAAAACCCAGATCCAAGTCAAAAGTTGTGACCTCCGGAAGTTTGTGCATCATAGTGAGGGAGGGTCGAAGCCCTTCCCCTGCGGCCCTCTCGTTTGAAGGGAGGCGAATGTAGGGCTGGCCTCCCCCATCATGGCGGCCCGCACCCTATGGCACCGCCACAGCAGCAACCACGGCCACAGCGCATGTCAGTCCGTCACGGGGTGGGGCGGCTACTAGACCCCCCACTCCATGCTTGTTCAACCCAGCAACAAATAAAAAAACCTGTCATTAGGGCATGTAGCTCGGCCCCCCAAAAAAGAGAATAAATATTTATTTTAAGTCCTCTTCATATTGTTCGAAATACATAAATGTATATATACATATAT
>MU224871.1:0-15982 GCA_018584345.1 Thuja plicata | reverse complement strand
TATATATATATATGATGACATTAATTGGTCATTAGTATGCAAACAACACTTTCGGTAAGCATATACTGAAAGATAGAACAAAGAGCAAACCGAAAATAAGATACAAAGAGATCACCAAAGATGACTAAGGGCAAAGAGAACCGACAACACAACTTTGTGTGTACACCGAAATTGAAAAGAAGAAAAATAAAGAGGAACCCGACGTGCAAGATAAAGTGAAAACCGACTAGACAGTTAAAGAGAAACCGACAGAACAAAACTGAAAGACAGTCAAACATAACCAACCGTCAGGAACCGAGAGTCAGTTGTAGGCTGGCAAAAGTGGATTTGAATTCCACGTCAGATAAAGAAAGCTTATTATATTTATAGGATATTGATTTTTTTTTAAATCTATTTTATTTATGTACAAGGAACATGAATATAAGTGCTTTAATCAGTCTAACGTATTTAAAACACATAGACTAGGAGATCTAGGTACAAGTAACTTGATGATGTTGATCGATCTTATAAATAGAGGATGCATGCATTCATTAGAAAAGGATGTGAAGAGAGAGGAGAACATGAATGAAGCATACGAGCACATCTAAGGATTAAATTGAAAGTTTCAAGAAAAAGAACAACAAAAGGTGAATTTGGCTATCAGAACCAAGAATAGAGGCTACCAAAAATCAGAGTTATTACTCAATCAGATTAGCTGATAATATTTTTAATGTAAACTAAATTGGATCTGTATCAGCAATAGGAGATTGCATCTACCAGGTCAATTTGTAATTTTCTACCATTCTAACAAGTGGAGCAAAGTGTAAAAATCCTTTCAAGGAAGGTGAATTTAACAGACCAACTACAAATCTCTTAACCGAGTGTAAACTCAACAGTGGTTCTAAAGCTCCTAACAAAGTAGAATTTAATAGGTTTCCATAGATAGTCTTAACTGGATAGATCGTCAGAAGTGATCAAATTGTAAACCTTAACTGTCCCCTTCCAATCTGTAGATAGTGAAGATTTTTTGGGTACCATCCACACCGCAGTTTTTACTTCTGCGATATCATATCTTGTGTTATGTGTCAATTACTTTCATGAATGTTAATATGAATGTTCACATGTATGTTAATGTTATGAATTGATATATCTCACATCAAGATATTATAGATCATATTGAATGGATATACAATTGATTACAAAGTTTAATTGATTAAAGGGTACAAAAGTTTTAGAGGTATTGATTCACCCCTCCCCTCTCAGTACACACTTCTCATTAATTCCAACAATTGGTATCAGAGCTTAGTCTCTTCTTGGAAAGCTTAAAGGCTTAATAGAAAAGATCATACAATGGAGAAGTACAAACTTGATAAAAATATTGAGAATAAAAAGCTAGAAATTCAGATGTTCTATGAACAGTATAAAGAAGCTAGAATCAACATGAGACAACTGTTAGATGAAAGAAAGATTATGGAATCTCACTATAATGAGACATATTATAATGAGGAAGAGATACCAGATTTCTTTGAGTCTTTAGGATCAACTACAAGCAAAGCATCAGATACATCAAAAGAAAGCATCACAAGCCTAACTGAAATCAATCTACATCTGGCTGGACAAGTTAAATCTTTTGAAATTGGTCAAGAGACACAATGGTAAGGATGATTAATTTCATGCAAAATGCTAGACAAACTGAGCAAGAAAGAACACTAGCCATTGATGATAGAAGAAAGATTACATAAAAGCTACAAGAAAAGGAGTTTGAAATACAAAGACTTATTGAGCATCACCATGAGATTACAAATCAGATTATTCTTATGAGTCAAGAGGCAAACAGAATAAATGTTGAACTCATTGAAAGAATAGAAGCTGTCGGTGAATAAAGGGATGAGAATGAAAAGTTGAAATATGAAATAAGAATTCAGCAGCAACATAATGAAATTATCAAGAAAGTTGAAGAAAGCAATAAAAGAATGGATGATTTTCTTGAAGGACAATGAAGAGTCAATAACAACAATGGTCTAGGTTTTACCAAGAATGGAAAATCATCAAATCAAACTGATCCAATGAATGTCTATAAATGTCCAAGACCAAGAAAGCTAACATGCAATCACTATGGAAAGCAAGGCCATACATCAAATGTATGTAGAGGAAAAATTAAATGTATTCCTAAATCTACATCTTCATTTGTAGGATTTTGTTATAAATGTAACAAGAAAGGACATAAGGTAGATGAATATAAGTCTGAGATGAAACAACCGAAGTTGGAAACCTACATGGAAAAATACTATCCTACATGCAAAATGAATGGGCACACAAATCTTGAATGCTGGAAAAAGAAAAGGAAAGCATGGAAGCCTCAAGGTCAAGAAACTCCCTATCAACTAAAAAGAGTCTGTAACCATTATGTATGAGATTACAATACTTGGACAAATTGTACAGCATGTGTAAGATTTGGTCACATTTCTACAAACTGTATGAGACAGTGGACTAGAAAGTCTAGAGGCTAGACTAATCCGAAAATGGTATGCTTACACTTTCAAAAAGTTGGTCATGTCAAGAAAGACTGCAGAGACTGAATGACAGAGACCAACACATATCCCAATGGAAATACCATTGAAGACATCTGGAGGGCAAGAGACAAAATGTAAAAAAAGATTCAAACAATGATGCAGCTGGACCAAACAATACAAATGGTGACACCCCATCCAATGGATCCGTTGACATCACCACCCCCACCTAAGAAGAACAAGTAAGTATGGAATTGCATTACACAAGTTATTATTTTACATTAGTTCCATAATATATTGATTAAAATGCCAAATTAGCATAAGAAAGATGCATCATGGTATTACTTGTTAAAATTTGTGATAACTATTCTTTCGGGCATATATACAGAAATCCGTCAGTAAACACTCAAGCTAAAACTGTCTACACTTACCGAGAAGCATCAGTTAAAAGAAAAGTTGCTAGTATAAACTGAGCCTCGTCGGTAACTGAGCAAAGCTAACAAGTGGTTTGCAATACCAAAACCCGTCGGTAAAGTCAAAAGGTAAAATGACCAACCGAAATGACATGTTTTCACCGAAGGAAAGTTTGAAGTCTTAACCGATGAACTCTGTCTTCACACACCGAGGATTTGGTAAGCATTAATGACATGTGTGTAGGTAAAAATGGCTATAAAAAGGTGACTGGTCAGTCTTATTGTTCACCACGACTAGAGAAGAGCAATGTAGTGTGATTAGCAAGCATAGAGAAAAATAATCATAGAGTGACCACAAATTGACACATAGCACTCCACAAAAACCAAAAATCTTTGCAAGTATAAGAAGTAAGTTTGACAAAACTAACAACTTTGTTTCAAGCATTTCACAGAAAGCCCTAAAATTGAAAAATGGCCTCGACATCAAGAACTATGAAATGAAAGAATGTAAAGAAGGATGAGTTCAAGCTCATCAAGAATTTGGCATGTGAGGAACCAAAATACAAAATTCATCCTAAAGTTGCCTCACAACCTGACGATGATGGAGCATTCTCATGAGTACCAGCTAGGGTTTTGCTGATGGAAGATGTTCAATCTTTATACACTGCAAGATAGAAGAAATTGGATATTTGTAGGTTGAACGAGCTTATAAGAAGCTATGTAACGAAGATGGAATTCTAAAAGATGAGCATAAACATATAGAAGTAAAAGGGCTTATCAATGCCCTAATGTTCTTGAAGGTTTTCAAAACTAAGTGGATTCAATTAGTACTAAGCCAAATGCATAATCACAAGCTATGGCTTGATGAATCAAAGGAGATAACCCAAGATGTTACCCATGCGGTCACCGATTACCCTGTAACTGAGAAAGTAAAATCCCTGAAGCATCCACCTAAGGCAGAGACCGAGAAGATGAGAGGAGCCAAATGGGATAGCAGAGGACTAAGATTTTGCACCATAACTGATTATAAGATGAAATTTAGTGCATGCATTCTAGGCTACAAATTTTTCCAAGCTAGCAGATTGAACAACATTGCATCTGGTGCGGTGGACACAGCGTACAAGATTGTGAAGAAAGGAACACAGTTGGATTTATCTAAACTACTACTGAATCTATTAAAAACAATTTAAAGACTCTTAGGAATGCAAAGTCAAACACATGTAATTTTTTCTCACTCATAATGTGTATTTGCTTCTACTTTCAAGAAACATTCCCATTGGTAGGAGATGTGAAATGGGATAGCACAAAACTGGTCACCATGCAAATCAGTGACCATATAGCCTCACTGGGAGAAAATTTTGAAATAGTCATGGATGAATACCTTAATGTATTCAAAGACCGAATGTAAAAGAGGGTAAGGATCCCCGAACAACTCATTGAGAAGTATAAAGATGAAATATGTTTCATGGTTGATATAGATTATACATATATCAAGGCTATTGTACCAAGGACAGCATGGCTTTGACCATTGGAGTATGAGATAAATATTGATCTTGCATCTAAGGTAACTGATGCCTTGATTCATGAACCACTAGATAAGAAACAACCCAAGTTTGGAACATATGAAGAGGCCAAGACAAGAATATAATCTGGCCTGGTTGTAAAGAAAATTGTCAAGAAAAAGGACAAGATGGTAAAGAACCTCAAGAAAATATTGTCGACAACTAAAGAAGAAACCAAGGAGGAAGAGGAAACTGAAAAAGGAGGAAGAAACCGAAGGACAGCTACCTATCGGTGAAACTAAAGAAACAGATGACTCCAAAGAGATAGAGTCAAATTCACCACCTCCTCCACCAACTAAAAATCCAAGGACCACAGCTACTTCTACAACAAGAAGACAAACATCTAAGGATTCAAATCCTTCACTTTTAAAGAAAGGAAAGGTCATAACATACAAGAGGAAAGCTGCCACACTGAAGAGAGGGAAAAACAAAAGAGGAAGGAATCTCATCAGAAGCCGAGAGGATATTGAAGACACCAAGAAAGATGAAGCTATAGAGGTAGAAAGTGTCAAGGTAAAAGCTACAAAATCTATTGATGAAATTTGTAAATTTATCGCAAATTCAAGATCTATTACAGATTCTAAGATAAGAAGATGGCTAAAACTAGATCCAGAAGATTAGAACAAAGTTGAATATTTCATCATAGCAAAAATGTACAAGTTTAAATATGTACCGATTCAATTGGAAGGAAATAATGTACCGAGGGAACTATTAGATAGACTATACTCCAGATGGACATTTGATTTGAAAAATGAGAAGGAAGTAAGAGAAAGAGTACTTGTTAATCTCATGCCTCCTAAATCCAAGAAGGTAGAAATAGATGAGATGATGGAGAAATACATAAAGGAGTTCTCACCAAAGTTGAGAGCATATAAATTTCTTAAAGGAAAGCCTATAGAGCTTGAAAAGGATAGCCATAAGAAATGGTGTAAGATTCTAAACTGACCTACTAAGGAAGAAATCCATGACAAAGACCTACAATAGAAATATGTTGAAAAGGCAACTCAAGAACAAGTCTTAATAAAAGACACAGAAGATGACACATCTATTGAGTTAGACAAGGAAGAAGATCACACAACCGGTAACAAGAATGTAGAGGTTGTAGATGAATCATGGCCAGACACCACAAATGACAACATTGTGGATACTAATATCATTGACATTATTGATGACCCAGCAGAGGAAGTTAATAAAGATGAAGATGCCAATAATGCAAAGGAAACAACCGATGAGCATGACACAACAGTTGATACTGCACAAGTAAACATTCCATGCAACATGCCAATATTGATACAAGCTCTCAATATTCTGCAAGAATCAAACAAGTCACCCGAAAAGGATACTCCTGAGGATGCAGGGGAAGAAGAAAAGAAACACAACACCAATGGTCAGAAAAAATTCAGAGCCAGTCAAACAGTAACCAATACTGATAAGGTTACCAGAGGAGATTCAAAAAAACAAGATGTAGATGTAGCCACCAAAATATGATTACCTTAATCTAATCATATTTAGTGCCATATAGGACATATGAACTAAGTAATTAGGCATTACCTAATTGACCTATGTCATCCTCTTGCCCTAATTAATTCAATTAATTGGCTATAGTCTTGATTAATTATTAAAAGCAACCAATAGCTTAATAGATAATTAAATCCTTATTCCTTCTATTATAGAATGAATATGTTAAATCGTTTAATTCATTCATTAATATTCCCTTTAACCTCTAACCTAACCTATCCCAACCACCTAACCTTGAGTCTGAACTCAACCCAACCCTTTCACACATGCTAACCCTTCCTTATCCCCCTAATCACCCTTCTTATCTCCTAACCCTAATCCTAATTCTATCCCTAACCATGTCACATTCCTAATCTTTGGATTAGGAATTAAATCCCTTCCCGAAAGTCAACAATCTCAAGCCAAGCCTATCCATATGCATTTAAGACTCTTACACCTTCATAAATTCCTCTTACATCCCTCATTAAGGCTCTTACACCCTCTTTATGAGCCTTATCTTCTAGAGGCTTCTTGGTCTATTTCCCTAAATGGTCACATTCCTCTCTACTTTCAACCCAATAATATTGTGACAAGTGTCACAGTTTGATGCACTTGAAGAAGCACAATCCATGTGCTCTCTTCTAGTGGCATCCTAACCTTTCTTCAACTTTGCATCTAAACCACCCATTTTCAACCCTATTTCCTATAAATAGAAACCTCATTCCTTCATAATTTCACCCACCTTTCATGCATTGTTATAATGTTATTTTGAGATCAAATCATAAATCCATCTTTTAGAGAAGAGTTATAATGTCATTTTGAGATCACAGCTTGAAGCTTGAAGCACATCCATGAGCACACATCCACAAAAAATGGACAAATCCAATGAATAAAATGGAGTTTGAATGAGCTTGTAGGAGGTTTGTACTTTCTTCATTTAGCTTATTTCATGTTTTCATTTTATGTCTTAACATGTATGTAGTTTAGATTATTAGTTGTTGAGTGTTTTGATTCATTATTATGCTCCCTTACTTCTAATTTTCATAGCTCACATTCTGGCACGCACAGTGGGACCCACTTCACGGGTTCCTTTTCATTGTTTTGCTTGCAAACTAAGCCTCTAAGCTAATGTGTTTTTGTTGTTTGAGTATGTTTTGCAAGCTCTTATTTATGTTTGTAGTTTGAAAAAAGGCAAGAAGACTATATTCCTTCTATCTTCTTTCTACTTTCCCTCTATTATGCTTCCACAAATATCATTGATACACAAACAAGAAGACTATATTCCTTCTATCTTCTTTCTACTTTCTCTCTATTGCCCATTTGTTGAAATATGGTCTATATCACTGGGACCATTATTTGTAAGAACATGGGGGAAATGCATTGTAAACCTAGAATAATGCACTCTTACTAACTATTTTTATTTTTTGTACAGGTCTATAGGTTAGCCATCTAGTTTGATAAGAAAGCACATAATCTTTTAATTAAAAAATTTCCATTTAACTTTTTGGTGTTTAAAAAGAACAATGTATGTACTCACATCATTTCACACTTGGTTTTGGGTTTCAAAGTCAATCAAAGTCAAAGTCAACAAAATTCAAAGTCAACAAAAGTCAAAAGTTAACAAAATTCAAAGTCAACAAAAGTCAAAAGTCAACAAAAGTTGAAAGTAAAAAAGTCAACAAAAGTCAAAGTCAACAATTCTTTTTGGGTTTAAAATGAACATGCACAAAATCTCAAATGATTTAAGGAAAATGAACAATCAAACATCTAATTTTGGGTTTAAAACTAAACAATCAAATCACACATCTTGTTTTTGGATCTTAAAATTAAACTGACTATCAAACACTTCGCTTTTTGGGCTTTAAAATTGGACAATCTATCGCATCTTTCATCTTGGATCTAAAAATTGAACATTCAATCAACAATTCAATTTGGGTTTTAAAAATGCACAAGGCAAATCAAGCACATTTCAATTTGAGTCCTAAAAAACTGAACAGGTAAATCATAACATTTCAAATTTGGGGTCAAAACTGAACAACTCAATCAAACATCATCTTGAATGCATAAACAGGAATTGAACAAGTCAAATGAACATTTCCAATTGGTGCACATAAAATCAAACAAACTTGGGAATTCATTTATGTACTAGATCATATCAAACATTGCTTAACTTATGGAAAGAATTAACCGTGTGTTTTGTGTTTTTGGTGCATTTGCACAAAATCTATAGAGCGCAACCTCAAATCATGCACTATCCTCTCCCATTGGCTTTCGTGGTCGTTGGTGCAAGAGAAAGGTGACTGTGAATGTTTGAAACTTTCTATTTTTTCATAGAGGGGCCTATCCAGAAGAAGCACGAGTCCTTCTGGAGAATGACCCCAAACTGGTAAACCCTTCGGCTGATATAGAAATAAGGTGGACTTAAAGGTCTATCTCTATCCCTTCAATCTTAGGAAGATCTTATTCAATGGTAGTCCATACCGAGTGAATATCCTCAGCATACTGGCATGCTTGAACTAGGCTCTTAAGTCAGTCATGCCGTACAAACCGATTGCGGGGAAACCATTAAAATACTAGCAACTCATAAATCTAGCAACCTACCTGATCCATCCTAAAATCCTGATAATCGGCTGGGCAAGGAAGATAGTAACTTCCCCGAGAAATTTGCACATTTGTACCACCTTGAGCATTTGGAGTCAGCTATTACGACTTCATAACTAGAGCCTTGTGCTTGGTGATGGTCATATTCTAATTAGCTCTTGTGTGTGTGCCTACGTATGCAGACAAAGGTGTTTTCAATATCACTGCATCCTTAAGGTAGAAAGTGCTTGTATGTGTGTTCAGCGTTACAACCCTTGTGCAAAATAGTTCTTGAACATAGACAAAACTAAAATTTTTGAAAGTCCTTTTGCCAAGGAGATCAACATTTCATGCTTCTTGGAAGGTTGCTTTGCCTCTTGAAAGGTTGTTTTCTCACAATTTCCAAATAACTCATCACTTGTTCCAAAAGGAAAAAACAATCCAGGCACACTTGTCGCAGTCACTACCTAGTCCTGAGCAACTATCTTCCAAACATTATCAAGCTGAGCTCATATCTATTTCTGTCAAGCACAAGAAAGTCAAGTCCTCCATTTTTCCCCATATCTTAGACCAGTAGGTCTATCTTCACTACCCCTATCCTCTTTCCATCTTCTTCAAAGTCAGTCCTTCTTCCTAATCTGAGCTTGAGTCTTCCATCCATCACCATCATTCCTCCCTAATCAACTCATTAGAAAAGCGTCATGTCACAAATCCATTATGATGAGTTTGGTTTCCATATCTCTTCCTTGTCTATATCCTATTCTGATAATGATGAAGGTCTTTTTGATCATGATGCATACTTTGAAGACCTTCAAAATATCTCCCTTGCATCTTATGCTGATGATGAAGGTCTTGTTGATCATGATGCATAATCTAAAAACCTTAGCAAGATTTCTCCAAATACCATCCAAACTCAAGTCATTCCTCCATCCTACCCCATCATGTTTATATCCTATTCTGATGATGATGAAGGTCTTTTTGATCATGATGCATACTTTGAAAACCTTAAAAATCTCTTCTTGCATCTTATGTTGATGATGAAGGTCTTGTTGATCATGATGCATACATGGAAAGCCTTATCAAACTTGGTCCAAGCATCCTCCAAGCTCTAGTCATTCCTCCCCACTATCCCATCATGCTGCCATGCATACTCACTAGCACTCCTTATCATACCTTTGACAAGGGAAATCCTTCTTATCCTCCATCCACATCTCCTTCTTATACATACATGCCTCCATCTTATCCCATGGTCATATCCCACCCTCCATCTTTCCATAACAACACTACTAGCTAGATCCCTAATCCTAATCCCCCATCTCATTATCCTCCAACCCCTATTCAAATCCCTACTCCTAGTCCTCCATTTCCTCTAATCCATCACTAGAATCCTGATAATATTGCTCCTCCATCATCCACTCTGTCCTATCCATCTCCCCCATCTTATCCCAATCTACCATCTCCAATTCCTACCTACATTAACACATATTCCATACCCCAATCCATCCCTCCTTTTCCATCAGTTAGTCAATCAAGTTCACAAACCATTGCCACACCTACCTATGTGAACTATCTAGCCATACCATCTCCTACATCCATCTCTACACCATCATTCAACTATACAAGTTCTCAAGACATTGCCACATCTTCATATGTGGACTACCCTAACTTCCCATCATCTACACCTGCAAATCCTTCATCTCCGATACGTAAGTCTCCAAGGAGTTTCACAAGGAAGCCAACACAAAATCCATCTCTTATAGTTGATGAGTCACATTATATCAATTACCCATGGAAAAACACCAGTGATGAAGCCCTTCCACCCTTCACACCCAACATTCCTTTTCCATCTCCCACACCTATCATTTCCCTTCCAAATCCAATACTTATTTATCCTCTTCCATCCCTCACACCCGACATTCCTTTTCCATCTCCCATCCCTATTATTTACTTTCTCAATCTCATAATTTTTGATCCCCTTCCATCTCCTAGCACCATTCAAGTCTTCTCATCTATTGCATTCATCCAATCTTCATCCCCATCTTCTCCTCCTAACACTATCTATACCCCATCCCATGAACCTCATGCCTCCACCCTTCTTCACTCCATTACGGAATCCACCATCCCTACATACAACCCATTTGCAAAATCTCCCATCTATCCATACACCCCATTTGAAGAATCTCCCATTCTTCCATCCCCTCCATTTGAAAAATTCTTCCATACATCCCCCATCACACCATCACCATCAACTTAATCATGTCATGACATTGTCCAAAAGCATGTTGAAGTATCCATTGACTTGAATGAAGATTGTATCATTCCATCCACTCCATATCAAGATCCTAACATCCCCCTCCATCCCTTACCTGATCCATCCACTCCACTTCCTTATCCATTTCCCTTCACTCCTACATCTCAAGATCCTATCCTTCCATCTACTCCAACTCCAGATCCATTATCCTATCTGAGTCAAGATCCAAGCATCCCATCTACCCCACTTCCTAATTCATCCACTCCTTCAAATAAAGATCCTCCCACTCTACCTCTTCCATCTCAAAATTCATTACCCCATATAATTCAAGATCCAAGCATCTCATCCCCTCCCCTTCATCCTCCTTTATCACCTCCAATCCAAAATTTCCCACCACCATCACTCTATCCCCTTGGTCCACTTACATTCATCCATTGTGGTCCACTCAAAATAGAAGAAATTGGTTACATCTCCACCATTTGCCATCCGCTTGATAATGGAATCGCATCTTGTTCCCTATAAGAGAAGTACCCTATCATGCCTCAAATTCTAAAAAAATGGAAATATCAAGGCAAAGGCTTAGGCCTAAATGAACAAGGTATACTGGAGCCCATCTTTGTTAAAAGACATCCATGATTTTGTGGTATTCGTTACGCACCTAGAGGTCCTTCATCCAAAATTTTTGGTACAACTAAAGAAAGGTTCAAGAGTGCTTTCAAACCCTCCATTGCATCTTCCTATCATCCCCCAAAGCATATAACACCATCCCCCCTCCTCCATCCTTGCAACCAAAGACAACCTACCATATTCCTCCATCCTCTCAATCCATTTTGGGCCCCTACGTCCCAAAAACTCATCCCACATCTAATCCCACTCCTTCCTTCATCCATCAATCCCATATAAAAAATCCCACCACTTACATTCCCAATCAGGATCAACAAAGGCACATACCCATGCGCTACATCCACCATCCTACCTCCACCATTCCATCTGTATTTCCTCCATCTCATTCCAGTTCTCATATCTCTTCCAATGCTACTCACTATAATTTGGATGCTAAATCACCAATGCATAACGCTACAGATCCACAATCTAAAGATTGTCATGTTCACTTCCAACTACATCCCATAGGCCACAAAGGCCCACCAAAGCAAAAATATGACATGCATCTAAAAGAAAAATCCATTATGTCATCCGAGGTTAATAATCCTCTAGCTAAGCATTCCTCTCCTCCATCTTCAAAATCTATTTTGGGTCCTTATGTCTGAAAACTTCCTACCATGATTCCTACATCGCATCCACAGGTACCATACACTTCACATTCAATCTTCCCACCTCCCTCGCAACATGTGCCAATGTTGATCTTGAGACCATCCCCCCATCCCACTCACTTTCCATTATTTTATCCAAATACTTCCAACTATCATATCCCTTATCCCACATATCTCCCCCCACATAACCATCTTATCTGTACATTTTCATAATTCACTCATCCCACATAAAGTCTTACCAACATATTGTGATCAACACCAAAAGCAGCAACGCAAAGCAAAAGCAAAAAAGAATAAAATTAAAGAAAAAAGTAGAAAAGCAAAGCAAAAATCAGAAAAGCAAAGCATAAAGAAGAAAAAAAAAAAAATCAAAAGAAGCGAAAACAAAATAAATTAATAAAGGAGAAAAAGAAAAAGAGAGAAATAAATTTTTCCACTGATGAAAACTTGGAAAACAAGCACCTTGGACAAGTACCATGATGAAAACCTGGTAAACAGGCATCATGCATAGTTCCTCCATCTAGGTGCTCTCTGCACTTGGGGCCACTTTTGTTCTGGCCACCATCCATATCCTGTCTTTTCCTTTTCACTTCCTCCACCCTCCTCTGGATCTTGATGAGAAATAATCTGGTCACCATATCTACATGCTTTTGGACATCTCTTAACATCCATCTCCCATCTCCCATCTTTATCCACCTATCCTTTTATCCACCCATCCTTCCTTTTATCTATCCTTTTCCACTATCTTCCTCCCTTATCCACCCTTCATCCTATCTTTCATTCACCTTTGTCATTCTCTTGTTATCCTCTCTTCCATCCTGTCGTACCCCCTCCTAATGCTTCCTCACATGCATGACCTATCCTAAGTGGAGACATTTTGTTCCTTGGTGACGTAGTCCTTGGAGACCTTCTCGTATCCACATGTCATTTCCCAATCCTCCCTCTTATCCATAATCCTTTAGCTATCCATCCATTCCTCTACTAAACTCCTTCCATCCATCGCTTCCCTCTTTGCATTCCCCAGTGTCTCCTCCATGTTCCAATTCCTCCTTTCATATATCCCATCACTTGTTTCTTCCCTTGTCATTGGTATCTAGCTCTAGGATATCCTCATGCACCCAATGCCACCCATTCCAATCCTAATTCTCCTCGTGATCTACCTTCGCATGCAAATCCTATCCACATCCTCCAACTATCCAAAGTTAAGCAGTAATCAGCCCATCCAAGCACACCCTTAGCCTTGTTGCAAGCTTTGATCACAATCCACTCATCATCATCGGGATGCATCCTTCCCAATCCTTGTTAGGATTGCATCATTCCCACCACTAGAGCACTCCATCTGCTATCCCTCTATCTTGACCTTTTAGCTCAACTAGGGCAACATCATGCATATATACCTCATCTCATCCATTCTCTCTGTGCTTCTTGTGATTTCAATTTGTACATCTTGTCTGTGTCAGTCTAGTCTTGAGCCCGATCCCGCTTGTACATATTTCATGTCCTTGGTTGGTCTCCTTGCAGAAAGTGATCCTGTTCCATTCTGAATCCTATGCTTCAGCAAGTTCCTTATGACAAAATCTTGCTTCAGCAATTTGATCTCATCACATCTTTGGCCAGTCAGATTCACAATTGAGATCTTTCTGGAAATGGGTCCTGTTGGTTTCAAATCTTATGCTTTGCCGTGTAAAAAGTGGTCAAACCCCTTTTTAAGTCATACTTTATGTCTGCTCACCTTGTCGTGTCAGTTTTTTGTAAGTGTCTCTAATTTGCGTGAGTGGGCGACGAGTTGCTAATCAAGATCATCACGCACTCGCGATCTGCATATGTCAAATTTTTTAAGTCGCTCAGGTGCGCGACGAGCTATTTTGAAATGTAAATCGCGCACTCGTGATGTCTTATAAAGGTCAAGCTATAGGTCCATGAGCCAGCGATGGGTTAAAATTGTGCTAGTCACACAGTTGCTGTTAAGTTGTTCTGTTTATCTCATGCTCCGCGACTGAGCGAGTCATGTCTAAAATGAAATAGTCGCACACTCGCTCGTTGTTTTATGTTAATGTCTTTAAGTTGTGCGAGTGCGCGACGAGGTCATGTCCTGTAGATGTTGCCCACTCACTTAGGAACTAACTCGGTTGTATTTTGTAGTGCGAGTGCACGACGAAGGTATAAAGCACCGATATGAAGATGCATCGCATAGTCACACAGGCTTTTCTCAAAGTTCTTAAAGGACTACGACTGAGCAACTAAAGAGACTGTTTAATGCCTCGCTCACTCGCTGATGTTTTGAGGTGATCAGAGGTCAGATCGCGAGCATGCGACAAGAAAAGAAGGAAAGACATCGCTCAGTCGCTAGTCAATGAAGATGATCAGAAAATAGCTCGCGAGTGGGTGACTAAGGAAAAAGTGAAGCAGTCGCACACTCGCAGTATGTAATGAAGTGAAATTTCTGAGCCCGCGGGTGTGCGACGAGTTAAAGAACCGATGCCATCGCTCACTCGCGCATAAGATAAAAGCTGGAGTAAAATGATAGTGAGTGTGTGACCAAAAAAAGTATGCAGTAAAAGAATGAATGTCACTCAGTCTCCCAAATCAAAAAGTGCATTTTGAACAGCCAGCGAGTGTGCGATGATGAAATAACTGAAAGAAAAGATGCGCAGTCGCTCAGTTGCCAAGATTTGGGTGACATGAAATGTTAGCTCCCGAGTGTGCGATGAGTAAAAATTAAAAGCATCGCTCACTCACATGAACCCAAAAGAAAAGCATGAAAGGATAGCGAGTATGTGACAAACATGAGATGAGGTTCAAGATTTAGGTCATTTCTCACTCGCAGAAGGTGAAAAGTGGAGCGAGGATGGATGGTAAGTATGTGACCAGTTAGATAATAGGGATGCGTTGCTCACTCGCAAGGGTATTTCTAAAAGTGAATAAAGTGTAATGTGCTGGCAAGTTTCAGGCTGACGAGTGCCAGATGGAAAAAAGCGTACACTCTCTCTTCCAGCTAGGATCAAACAGTGCAAGTTGATCGCAGCATTAATGACATAATGAAATATTTGTGACAGTTCAAGTGCAGGAATTCGGCTTTCAAGTTGACAAGACACAGTCCTTAATGGCTATAAGTGTAAATGATTGAGTTGGATTCTGTACAATTCTCATTTCTGCATTCTGAGTTTTTCTGCGAAGAGTAAGAAGCTTGTTGATTTGGAGTTTTGTTTTTGAGACAGTAAAATTCAAAAGAGAAGCAAGATGAGTAAAGCTATTGTTCCTACCACCTCACAAGGGTCTGGGAAGAAGAAGGAAGTCACACCAAATAAATACATAGAAGAATTTGTCGAATTGCTGCCTGGGACTCTGAATACAAACAGTGTGGATTGGGAAAAATGGAGTGACAAGTGGTCGCGATGTAGAAATCCGGTAACCCCAGACTACTCTAGTAGTACTCTATTTCATTATTTTTGGAATAATAGGGTTAAACCAGTCCCAATTTGCAATCCATGGGATTTGAATATGGCTAAGTTAATTGTGCCTGATGTATATGTGGATATTGGTCTCATTAAGGAACTAGCAAAAAACTATTTCCCAGTGGCTAGGGTAATTAGAAAAAAGAACAAAGAAACCCTAGTTTCCATAGATAGGAGGGCAGTAGCTGAGGTATTTGGAGTTACCGGTGTGTTATGAACTGATATTGACTTGAAGAAAATCAAAGATGATTATGTCAAAAGAGAGCATTTGATCAAAAAATATGAAATGCCTAAATTTATGCCCAGAGTAGATAGGAAATTGGTGAAGATTCCAGATAATTTCAAGCCACCTTTTGACCTGTCTATGTTTCATCACTATGTAAAGTGCACTGCTTATGGTGTAAGTAGGGTCCTAGGCCTTGATGGAGATTCTACAGTATCTGAGGAGATACTCATGATAACAA
>MU224870.1:535409-573808 GCA_018584345.1 Thuja plicata | reverse complement strand
GGCTCGCTGCTTTGCTCAAGGGGGCTCACCCGCACTGGAGCCCAGCGGCCATAAAGTCTGCTCTCATGACCACCGCTTATATTCATGACAACAGAGCTCAGACTTTGGTTGATGAGTCCACAGGCGAGGCGGCAAGCCCCGTCGACTTTGGCGCAGGTCACGTGGATCCTCAGAGAGCGCTGGACCCGGGGCTGATTTATGATATCACCATGGATGACTATGTAAAGTTCTTGTGCAGCCTTAATTATTCAGAGAAAGCACTAAAGTCCATAACCCATCAAATTGCTGTAAGTTGCCCTAGTCCTAGAATTGAGACTTGGAATCTCAATTACCCCTCTTTTTCAGCAGTCTTTGATCAGAGCCGCTCTTCAACACTGTCCACCGTGTTCGTCAGAACGGTTACGAATGTGGGCCCGGCGCTCTCGACTTACAGTGCAAAGGTGGTGACCCCGGGCAATGGGGTCCAGATCAGCGTCCAGCCAAGCAGCCTGCGGTTCAGTAAAGCGAACGAGAAGCTGAGCTACACGGTGAGTGTCAGCGCCGAACCCCTAAAACTAGATCCCGGTAGTTCGAATACTGTTTCTGCTCTGCTGACGTGGACTGATGGGACGCGTTCTGTACAAAGTCCAATCGTTGTAATCAGGAAAGAGCCTTATTAACTCTTTCTCCACTTTAGATTTCCGAATCCCCTTGGCGGAGGTATTTTTTGTATTTAATGGCAACGTGCAAGTGCCAAGGAAAAGTTTAAAAGGTATATAATATATATATACTTCCATGTGAATTGTATTTGGTTTTTTTTGGTCGGGTTTGGGGTATAGGAAGATCCGGTATTATGAATGGAAAAATATCGGTGGATGTATACAGAAGTTCCCCACTTCCAAGTTTTCTTCATTTTCGAGATCAGTGAAAGCAACATATAAGTGATAATAATATGCTCAATGTAATTGTTTATACTATAATTGCTTGAATGCCCTTTTTCGAGATCAGTGAAAGTAATATATAAATGATAATAATATACTCAAATTAATTGTTTATACTATTAATTGCTTTTGAATGACCTCTTGATCTTTAATCTTTCATACGAATTAAATTCAAATCTCTGGTTTTTCACTACAATATATGAATCGAGTGATCAGATGCCTTAGCATTAAATGCTATGATAAATATGTGAGAACAAACAGCGTACAGTACAATTTCTGAAAAAGTTAGGTGATCAGATTTGATTCTGACAAATCTGAAGGGCTGGAAATGATGAGGAGAGGGGTAAGAGACAAATGTGAGTGCATCACGTTTGTAACAAACTGCGCGAAAGCCAATAAAAGACTAAATCACAGTATTTGACAAACACTTCTCTTGCCAATGTGCACGCCTAACATACCTTTTAGTTGGTTACGAAATGATAGTGATTTAAGTCTCTGTCAGTATAGTTCGACTACTGATTTTTTTTTTTTAAAATTTATCGATTGAAAGGGGCAAAATGGGACAAATAGTCAAGCATTCTACAGGATACTGAAAATAAGTAATAATAATAATAAAAGAAGATAGTACCTCATGATGTGCTATTTCAACTATTACTTTCATAGCATTGCAATGGCATTAATTACTGAAGGGAAATCGGTCGGCAGTCAGTCTCTTCAAATCCTGTCAATAGTTAAATGTTGAAAGAATTGTCTAAAAAGGTTAAAATTTACTCCATTCTTCTGGAGCAGACAGTGTACGTGCACTCCGCAATCCATGGAGTGAATCTGCAGCTGACACGCATGGCAATTTCAGCTCATTTTGTAAATGCTTGGTTTATTCTCTGTCAAAGCTTTTATTTGAATGTCTCCACAGTAAATCTTGGTTCTCAAAAAGATAGAGATGCGTTTATTGTGGATTATTTATTACCACTTAATAAATAATCAAATCATTTATTGGCACGACCATTTTAATTTCTGTGTTGGCAGAGACATTTATTATATTATATCTAATCCGCTGCATAGATATCACCTTAACATTGTGGGATGTAAACATATATATAGGAAATGCTGATGTAGGAAATGAATTGGTATTTTAAGATTTAAGAAGTGTTTTGTAATCTATAAATATAAATTTATTGTCTTATTGTATTCTAGATTAGGGGAAGGTTCTATAGTGGAGCACTCTAACTTTGGGCCTCCCAAAATCTTATGTACATATTTTAAATCAGTCAATTTTTAAGAATTGCTTCTTTGACAAGTCCCCCATTAAAACAATTGGTTTGGTCAAATAGAATACCACATCAACATTTTTCTTTTGTTAAAGTTTCAAAAATGATCTCAAAAAAAATAAGACCCATAGTTGTGCAATAATTGCATTGATTTGGCATCACATAATTGATTGCTTTTTAGACTTATTAAAATATTTTTGAAGATAAATATGGAATTGACACTTTTTTTGCTCCACTATAAAAGATAATTATGCCCAACTACCATCCCCACTATTGGACCCCACTCCACTATTGCTTCCTTTCCCCTACTACATTTGATCTTTGTGTTTGTGAGAGACAGCGTATATGATAACTTTAACATACATTTCAAGAGAGGTGTTTGATGTCTTCATGGAGGAATTTGTTTATAAGTTAGTTTTGATGTGTATAAATCATTATAAAGAAATGGTGGTGTTTTTTAACATCTTTTAGGAATTTATTGAATTGGTTTAATATAACTTCTAGAAATGATCAAATCAACAACTTAAAAAAAAAAAATTGAGACAAGAAGCAAGCATGCAAAAGATGTATAACGATGATGTCAAAATATGTGACTTGTTATTACATAAAAGAAGTTTTTAACAAAATGAGCCTTACACTTAAAGTAAAACGGACATTTGCAATGCCTACTTATTTTTATGGCCCTTGTTGTACCTATTGTACCTTGATTTGATATTTTGAAATTGTTTTTAACGTTTATGCATATGCTCTAAGAGATGCTAATCACTATGTACATATTTTAGATCACTTTCAATTTTGTATAGTTGCTTCCTTGACAAGTCCCCTATTTTAAAAATGTTTTGGTCAAATATAATGCCACGTCAACATTTCTTTTTTTGCTAAAGTGTCCAAATGATCTCAAAAAATGTAAGAACCCATAGTTGTACAATAAATCATGTTTATTGGTGAGTTCACGTGGCATCACATAATTGGCCGCCTTTTTAGACTTATTGGAATCCTTTTGGGGATAAGTATTGAATTGATACTTTTTGTGCTCCATTAAAGAGTTGTTTATGCCCAACTACCATCCCCATTATTGGACCCCGCTCCACTATTGGCTCCTCTCCCTTACTACTTGTAGATTTGATCTTTGTGTTTGTGAGAGATAACTTATGTGGGAACTTTAACATGCATTTTCAAGTGGGGGTGTTTTATGCCTTCTTGTATGAATTTGTTTATAAGTTCGTTCTAATGTGTATAAATCGTTATAAAGAATTGATGGTGTTTGTTAGCATCTTTGGGGAATTTATTGAATTGTCCAAGTAATCATTCGCTTAATGGAACTTCTAGAAATAATCAATTCAACAACTTCAAAACAAATAATTGAGACAAGAAGCAAGCATACAAAAGATGTATAAAGATGATGTCAAAATATATCACTTGTTATAACATAAAAGAAACTTTTATCAAAATGGACCTAACATATAAAGTAAATAGGACGTGTACAATGCCCACTTATTTGTATGTCCCTTGTTGTACCTATAGTAACTTGATGTGATATTTTGATATTATTTTTAACTCTTATGCATATGCTTCGATAGATGATTATCACTAGTCATTTATTATTTGTTTGTGTTGTTTGCTAATGTTCATTTATAATATAATTCATAGTTGGTTGTTATTCATTTGGTTGTTAAAATTTTATAAAAAAAAATAGTTTATGATTATATGCTAATAATGACCCCGATTTGAATGTTGTCATTTAAATATTAAACTTAACTGATTTTTCTAATTATAATTAAAATAAATTATATATTCTATGGAAATACTAATTTATTGTGGGAAGATTTTGAAAACCAAGTTGAAGATGAATAGTATAATTTTGTACAAAATGGATGGAGTTCAATACGGTGAATTTTAGTAATATTGGTATAACACCAATTTATTGTTGGCATATTTGATGCAGTGATGGTAAGTGTGTTTTGGTGATGATAGTGGTTTGGTTACAGGATGATTAGAAATCATATTATCATTGATGTCAACTATTAACTTTGTGTTCCTAGTATGTTGTCATGCATATTTGTGATGAATTATAAGTTTCAGTGGTTGATATCTTTAGGGGAGACCTAGGTATGTCTCTGGATGTCAAATTCATGTTCACTACTGCTGAAGTATGTTTATGTGAGAGTTGTAATCAAATGGAATGTAACAGTACAACTGCTCGAACAATTGATGACAAGTGATAGATGATTTGAATGTCTTGTCCAATCTATAATGTATCTTGTGACGTAGTCATAGCATATGGTGATCAACAATGTTTAGATGCTACAGTTGAAATCACAACTACTTTGAGTAATCGGTAAGAAGGTTAAGTGATCGGTGAACATAAACAATGTTATTCAACAAGTTAAGTGTTTATGTTCTTGAGCTACCGATGGCAGATCTTGTATCGGTGATTAGTATTGATGCGGCGATAATTAACAATGAATGATATATGATCTGATGACGTGTATTCATGAGTGGAGGTGATGATCTGGCATCACATTAATTGATGTTATCGTGTGGAGAAGATTCTTGAGGAAGTTTAATTATAGTAAAAATGTGTTTGACTCTTTTGGCTCAATTTCAAATGTAAATCATTGTGTATTTAATTTTTGTGTTTGGCTCATTTGATTTGAGTGGGATGATTTATGATTAATTTTAGGGTTTGATCAAGGCGGTGGACTTAATAGTTTATATTATATATTGTTTGAATTTCAATGCAAAGTGTGTTGATTGTGCATATTGTGCAAGTGTGGTATAAGGTGCATGTTGCGATCAAGCCAGGGAAGAGTAAAGTATTCTCAAAAGAGATTGTGTGCTTCAGTGGATCTGATCAAGCAGAGGTAGTTCTATTTTGTAGATCATTGTTGTTGTTCCCTAATAGTTACAGCAGTTGAAATCCCCTAACAATGTAGATCAGGTAGTAGATATTTATTGTAAATCCTCTAACAAGGTGACACATTAGCTTGTGTTTTTAAGTCCTCTAACAAAACTACTCTAAACAGGGTAAAACTTCTAACGTGCCTAAGCTAAATCCCTTAACCTAGTAGCACCTAATAATGTTGTTGTAAACTCCAAACAGGGTTAAGCTCCTCACAAGGCATACTTCATAAGAGTACATTATTTTAGTGGGTACTAATCCCTACCGTGGTTTTTTCCCTATTTGGGTTTCCATGAGATAAATTTGTGTATCAAATTTGTGGATGATCTTGGATGCTTAAGTTTTTCATTTACTTCTATCAAGGTTAATCTTGTGAATGGTGACTAAATTTTAAGTGATTGTAAAGTTGTTGATTTGGTAGATTACTTATTCATCCTCCTCTCAGTAATATGATCTCAAGTCTAACAATTGGTATCAGAGCTTTGTTCCTCTGTTGTGGTGAAGCTTAATAGCTTTAGGTAAAGATCCAAGATTATGTGAAAGGAAGGTCCTAAATTCACAAGAGAGAACTACTCCATATGGTGCGGTCGAATGAAGCTCTATCTTAAGGGCTCGGGTGATCAGTATTGGGGTCATGTGGTAAATAAGTATACTGTCCCCCCAGGAACCCTAACTCTAGATTAGTTAAAGGTTAAGCATGAACATGTTGCTACTATAGAAGATATTGCAAGTACTCTTTCTGATGCAGAGTATGTTGATATTAAATACTTAGATACTGCTAATGAAATGTGGGAGAAGTTGAAAATAGTCTATGGTGGAAATCGACATGTGCAGAAGGCAAAGTTTGACAACTTAAGAGGAAAGTATGATGTGATGAGAATGCAAGCCAATGAGAACATTGATCTATACAACCACATAATCAAAGAATTTTTTGTTGCTATTTGAGGTGCTAGTGGTAATCTTCCTAAAGAGGATATGGTAATCAAAATGTTAAGAACTTTATTACCTCAGTATGATATTAGGGTTTCAGCTATTCAAGATCTCAGATATTTAGGAACTTTTACTCTTACTCTAGATGCATTAATAGGGAAATTAACTACATTTGAGTTAAGTAATTATGATAATATCATGCCTAAAGTTGAAGCTTCTTTCAATTCATCATTGACTCTTGTACCATCTAGGAAAGGAAAGGAAATGTTTAACAGTTCTTCAGAATGTCACTCTAATGATTATGAATCTATCTTGTCTGAAGAAAGAGAAAATGAGGATCTAGAAGCCTTGATTGCTAGAAGGCTTCCTATAGGAAAAGGTAAATACAAGGGCAAGTTGCCTTTGAAGTGCTTTGTTTGCTAAAAAATTGGTCACATTGCATCTAGATGCCCTGATAGTGATAGGAAGGAGAAACCAAGAAGATTCAAGGATAGGAACAAGAAAGTTTGTTTCTTAGTTGAAGAAGGTGTTATTGATGAGGAATATGAGAGAAGAGATGAAGAAGAAATTGTGTTTGTTGCAGTGAAGAAAGATCCTTCAGAAGAAGGTGACAAAGCTTTAGTTTCTAACATGAATAACAATGGTAATTGAATTATTGAAAGTGGATGCATTCATCACATGACCGGTGATAAAAAAAAGGTTCATAAAGTTGAAGGAATATGATGGAGGCTCAGTAAAATTTGGGAATGATGCTCCATGTTTGGTGAAAGGTAAAGGATCCATTGCTTTGAATGCTGAAACTATTTGTGATGATGTTTACTGGGTTGATGATTTAAGATACAATTTGCTAAGTGTTTCTCACTTAAATAACTTTAAAATGTCTTGGATCTGATAGAGGATGTGAGTTTACTTCACATGAGTTGATTACTTACTGTGAAGATCAGGGAATTTAGAGACAAATGTTTGCTCCAAGAACACCTCAGCAGAATGGTATTGTTGAAAGAAGAAAGAGATCAATCATTGATTGTGCAAGCACATTAATGATTCAGAAAGGTGTTTCTCAGACCTATTGGAGAGAAATAATTAGCACTATATTTTACACTTTGAACAGAGTTCAACTAAAGAAAGGTACAAACAAAACTCCTTGTGAGTCATGGTATGGTAGAACACCATGTGTTAATTATCTCAAAATCTTTGTAAGTAGATGCTAAAGATGAAAATTATGGAAATTTTGATCCAAGAAGTGATGAAGGTATATTCTTAGGATATTGCTCTAAGAGTAAATCTTACAAGTGCCTGAACAAAAGAATAAATAAGATAGCGGAAAGTGCTTGTGTGAGAATAGATGAATTTTCTAAAAAGAATGATGAATCTAGTAAGAAGGAACCTGAAGACTATCATGGGTTTGTGTAGTTACAATCGGTGGATCAAGACACTACATAACAACCGATGGAAAGACATGTTAATGAACTAGAGCATATACAAATAGTTGAAGGAAATCCTAGAACTGAACCAACATTGTCTAAGTATGTAAAGTTGAATCACTCACCTGATCAAATTATTGGAGATAAAAACGCAAGTGTGTTAACTAGAACAAAGGAAAGAGAAGGTACATGTTTGTTATTTGAATTTGAGCCCAATAAAGTGAAAGAAGCATTGAAATAAGAAGGTTAGGTGAAAGCTATGGAAGAAGAATTTGAATAGATTGAGAGGAACAAAACCTGGACATTAGTTCCAAGACCAGTGGACAAGAATGTGATTGGTACGAAATGGATTTTCAGGAACAAGATGGATGAGACTGGTGCAGTGGTAAAAATAAGGCAAGGTTGGTGTGCAAAGGATATGCACAAGAGGAAGGCTTGAAATATGGTGAAAGATTTGACCTGTGGCCATACTTGAAGGTGTGAGAATATTTCTTGTTTATGCAACTTACGAAGGATTCAAGGTATATCAAATGACTGTTAAGTCATCTTTTCTCAATGGTATTTTGGAAGAAGAGGTATACATTGAACAACTTGAAGGATTTACTAATTCAAAAGGTATGAATATGGTGTGTAGATTACAAAGAATTTTGTATGGATTGAAACAAGCACCTAGAGCATGGTATGAGAGGTTGCACTCATATCTAACTCAAGTTGGTTTTGTCAGAACAAGTGACAAAAACAATGTGTATTTAAGCACAAAGAAAGATGACAGATTTCTTATTGCAAAGATATTTGTAGATGATATCATTTTTGGTGGTAATGAAGTGTTGAGAAGATAATTTGCAAATGAGACAAGGAAAGAATTTGAGATGTCTATGATTGGTGAGATAAAATTCTTCATTGGATTGCAAGTTCAATAGATGAAAGATAGTATCTACATAAGTCAGTCCAAGTATGTAAGAGAAATACTAAATACTTTTGTACTAGAGGACTAAAAACCAGTTGGTACCCCTATGGCAACTAGTTGCAAATTGTCAAAGGAAGATGATCCTAAAGAAGTGGATGAGACACTTTACAGGTCCATGATCGGTAAGCTACAGTATGTTGTACATAGTAGACCAGATATAGCATACGCAGTTGGATTAGCTGCTAGATTTTCTTCTAATCCTAAGGAATCTCATATGGTTGCACTAAACAAAATCTTAAGATATCTTAAGAGGACTGAAGATTATGGTCTCTGGTGTTAATGTTTGTACCTTTAGTCATATGATCATTAGAATACATATAATATATGTTGATTAATAATAATATAATATATATGTTATACTATTATTAATCATATGAAATTTAATATTTAATATTATATTATTATTCTTAATTAATAATTAATTGATGAAACATTATAAGATTGATTAAATTATAATTAATGGGAAGAGGCATGTCCTTTCTTATAAATAATAATGAATAGACATGTCCCATGAAGGGACATGTCTCTCCTATCCCCATTCCTAATATAAATGAAAGAGAGATTGTTGCATTTGGAAAACACCTACAACATAAAGTGTTATTACATTTGCAGCTATCCTAAAATTTAACATGGTATCAAAGCCAGACTGCAATTGTAAGAGAGTAGTTTGTTGATGGTGAATGTGTGACTATCTCAGATTTCTTGGTAAAAGGATCATATCTCACAAATCCACCATTGGATTTTGCTAACGTCTGGATATGTTTGTGAAAACCTAATTATGGAAAATTGCACCAAAGCGATTAGAGATAAAGTCTTCGATTCAAAAGTTATGATGGAATATATATGGGTCTATGTGAAATTCCTGAAAGCGATTTTCATTAAAGAGATTATTAATTTGTTATGATCGTGGTAAAGAAATAACAAAGAAGCACGCATTCAAGGAAGGGTGTCTCTTTCTATAAAGAAAACATCAATTATATAGTTTCACCTCTCTTAGATAAATCATGTCATTTCATAAGAAGACATGAAAATTGTTCAAATATATAAGAGTGGGAATTGTACATTGTGGGGGAGAATAATAACCAATGTTACATTTCCATGCTTAGTGTTGGGAGATAATTCCAAAGGGAGATGTCTCTCAAATAATATGATAAGGTGTTTTATGATTTGATGTATATGGAACTTCATTGAAGCATCTTGTGTCAAGGCTATTGATGCTTAGATAAGTATTTATTATCTTTGAATATTACATTTATCTACTCATTATAGTCTCTCTCTCATCTATATTTCTATATGTACTATAAGAGCTATTTGTCTTGATCTTTTCTGGAGATGCTCTTGCAGCCAAACGAAGATTAGATTCAGAGGGAGTCTGACTCTTCAAAGGTAACTTTGGATGAGGAGCTAAAAGATTGATATTAGACTCAGAGGGAGTCTGAAAATTCATCTTAAGCAATCTTGGATGATCAACAAATTGATATTTGTTCAATGAGTTCTTCTCTATGAGAGAAGTTCATGGTGAAATCCCTTATTTTCACACTCTGCACTGAGGCATGATGGATGTCATGTGTGTGACTCTATAGTTTTTAATGGGCCTGCCCTTGTATAAATCATGAGGAAGTGACGACTTCCAAATGATTATCACTTGTATTTGTTAAAGTTATTGAAAGGTGACGATCTTACAATAACTTGATCTTCTATTATGATAGTCTTGGGATTAATGGGAAGTATGTACTGAGAGGGGAGGAGTGAATCAATACCTCAAAATTTTTTATATCCTTTTATCAATTAACCTTTGTAATCAATTGTATATCCATACAATCTGATCTATACTATCTTGATGTGAATTATATCAATTCATAACATTAACATGCATGTGAACATTCATAGAAACATTCATGAAAGTGATTTGACAAATAACACAAGATATGATATCGCAGAAAACTCCTGTAAGGAAGTAAAAACTGCGGTGGGGATGGCACCCACAAAATCTTCACTATCTGTAGATTGGAAGGGGTCGGTTAAGGCTTACAATTTGATCACTTCTGATGATCTACCCTGTTAAGAGTATCAGTGGAGACCTGTTAAAGTCTACTCTGTTAGGAGCTTTAGCAACCCTATTGAGTGTGCACTCGGTTAAGAGATTTATTGTTGGACTGTTAAATCCACCTTCCTTGAAAGGATTTTTACACTTTGCTCCACTTATTAGAATGATATAAAATTACAAATTGACATGGTAAATGCAATCTCCTATTTCTGATACATATCCAATTTAGTTTACATGAAAAATATTATCACCTAATTGTGATTGAATAATACCTCTGATTCTCAGTATGCTATGTTCTTGGTTGTGATAACCAAATTCACCTTTTGTTGTTCTTGTTCTTGAACCTCTCAGTCTGATCCATAGATGTGCTCATTGGCTTCATTCATCTTCTCCTCTCTCTTCACATCCTTGATAATGAATGATTGCTCATCTATTTATAGATGGATTGACTTCATCAAGTTTCGATAAAAACAATGTTAACTCTAAGATCAAGTTTATAACTTGTACCTAGATCTCCTAGTCTATGTGTTTTAAATCAGTTAGACTGATTAAAGAACTTACATTAATGTTTCTTGGCCCTAAAGAAATGGATTTAAAATCAAATAAATATCCTATAAATAGAATACACTTGCTTTATCTGATGTGGAAGTCAGATCCACTTTTTGCGGGCTGCAACTGACTTTTGGTTTTGTTTGTCAGTCATGCTTGACTGTCCTTCGGTTTTGTTCTGTCGGTTGCACTTTAACTATCTTGTCAGTCGGCACTGTATCTTGCATGTCGGGTTCCTCTTTCGGGTTCCTCTATATCTTTCTGTTATTGCATTTTCGGTTTACACACTAAGTTGTGTCGTCGGTTCTTCTTTGCACTTAGTCATCTTCGGTGATCTCTTAATATCTGATCTTCAGTTTTCTCAGTCATGTCTTTCGGTGTATGCTTACCAAAAGTGTTGTTTGCATACTAATGGAAAATTAATGTCATCAATCTCCCCCTTTTACATTAGTATCAAAAACTGATATGTGCAAAATACTAACAAAATGTTAAGTATATACAACATATATAATCCTTAGTCATTTAATGACTACCCCTATGTATATGTCGGTATTTCTATACATATGATATCTTTCCTTCTACATATCATTTTCCATATAAATATACATATACATATTTACCATTTGCCCATCTTGTATGAATGAATGAATGAACACATATCATTTTCCCCCTTTTTTGATATTAAGGGCAAAGGTCATTACCTTAGAGCTTATCAAAAATATCGTAGTGTGAAGACTTGACGTCTTCCATAATTTTCTCCCATTGTTCTTTGAGGTTCTCCAGAGCGATGTGCTCGAGTGTGATCTTTGAGTGCATGTCATAGATGTTTTTTGCTACAGACATCTTGAGAGTTGCTATCAGATGCTTTGTTGAACTGATATGTTGTTGGAGCAGCGTAAGGTTTGGTAGAAGTTGAGCTTGGAGCTCGGTTACTTCTTCCCTAAAGTGTGCCTCTGCTTCCCATAGTTCCTGCCTTAACCTTTTTATCTCTATGTTCTTCTCATAATGCACTTAACTGCATTGTCTCCATCAGTGGTTAAGCTTTGTGCACTATTTTCTAGATCTGTATCCAACTTTGCAATGTTTTTATTATTCTCTTTAGTGAACTTTTCTATTTTTCTCAATTTTTGAATCAAGGTTATAGCTTTAGATATTATTGGATCTAATTCAGTGATGAATTCTGATAGCTTTACCTTGTTTACCGCCACTTCTTGGCTGATATTCTCAATGAGCTTTTTTTAGTACTTTAGCTCTGCTCTCTCCTCAATTTCCTTCTCTACATCTATATTCTAACTTGTTATGGCATTAGTTAGAGTTACTAATTGATTAAGTATTGGCTTATTTTGATCAATATCAACATCGGGTACAATCTATTGTAAGATGTTCCTAGTTGTCTCTAGTACCATGGAGTCCTTGTGTTGTTTCTTTAGCTTCTCCTGTAATGCCTTTCTTTGGCATATTTCTCCTTATTCTTGTAGTCCTTCAAAACCAAGTGTAGATGGGTCACACTTTGGTATTTCAATAAGCTCATCCAAGGTGGCTTCCATCTTATTCTTCTTCTTCTGTGAATCACTAAAATGTAACACCATTGCCAATTTCTCGGCTTTATCAGTTGTGCTTGATGAAGTTACCTGTTGTGCTTCTTTCTGTTGCTTGGCATCAATTTCAGCTTGTCAGGTGTCTGCATTTGTCTCCACATTCACCTTCACATTGTTGGTAGCACATTTTTCAGTTTCCTCAGGAGTACCATATTTAGGTTTGTCTCCTTCATTAGTGTCCTTTGCTTCATCAATCTTTGTTTCTGCATTCTTGTCTTGTGTATCTACATCCTTTTTCTTTATCTCCTCTAGTAACCTTATCAGTGTCTGTTACATCTTGAGTATCTCCGATGTCTTGTTGACCATCGCTGTTGTCTTTGTTTGCCTCTTTCCCTACATCTTTGGGAGTATCCTTTTCAGGTGACTTGCTTGATTCTTGCAGGATATTGATAACTTGTATCAATACTGGCATGTTTCCTGGAATATTCACTTGTGCAGTATCAACATTTGTGTCCTGCTCATCGGTTTTGTCCTTTGCAACAGTGACATCTTCATCTTTATTCACTTCCTCTGCTGGATCATTGGTAATTTCAATGACATTAGTATCCACAATGATGTCATTTTTGGTGTCCAACCATAATTCATCTGCAACATTGCATTCTTGTTTCCAGTTGTATCATCTTCTTCCTTGTCTAACTCAATAGATGTGTCATCTTGAGTATCTTTTATTACGACCTGTTCAACATCTTTCTCGGGGATTTCCTCCTTAGTAGGTTTGTTTAGAATCTTACACCATTTCTTATGGCTGTCCTGCTCAAGCTCTATTAGCTTTCCTTCAAGAAATTTATATGCTCTCAATTTCGGTGAGAAGTCCTTTTTGTGCTTCTCCATCATTTCATCTATTTCAACCTTCTTTGATTCAGGTGGCATGAGAGAAACAAGTACTCTCTGTCTTATTTCTTTCTCATTCTTCAAGGCAAATGTCCACCTAGAGTATAGTCTATCCAAGAGCTCCCTTGGTACTAAACTTCCTTCAAATTATACTGGTACATACTTGAACTTGTACATTTTTCTATGATAGCGTCTTCAACTTTGTTCTGATCCTTTGGATCTAGTTTCAGCCATCTTCTAATCTTGGAATCATTTATAGCTTCATCCTTCTTGGTATCTTCAATGTCCTCTCGGGTTCTGATGAATTTCCTTCCTCTCATGTTTTTTCCTCTCTTCACTGTGGCATCTTTCCTCTTGTAAGTCCTAACCTTTCCTTTCTTCAACGATGAAGGAGTAGAATCCTTGGATGTTTGGCTTCTAGTTCTAGAAGCAGCTGTTGTTTTTGGTTTCTTAGTTGGTGGAGGAGGTGGTGAATCTGACTCTATTTCCTCAGATTCATCCTTTCCTTTACCTTTACTGACATATAACTGTTCTTTGGTTTCTTACTCCTGTTCAACTTCTTCCTCGATTGTCGACGATATCTTCTTGAGATTCTTCGCCATCTTGTCCTTCTTTCTGACAATTTTCTTAACAACCAGACTAGATCTTATTCTTGTCTTGGCCTCTTCATATGTTCCAAATTTTAGTTGTTTCTTATCCAATGGTTCATTGATCAAGGCATCAATTGCCTTAGTTGCAAGATCAATGTTGATCTCATATTCCAATGGTTGTAGCCATGTTTTCCTTGGTACATTAGGCTTGATATATGTATTGTCTGTATCAACCATGAAGCATATCTCATCCTTATACTTCTCCATGAGTTGTTCGGGGATTCTTACCCCCTTTTTCATTCGGTCTTTGAATACATTGAAGTATTCATCCATGAATGTCTCAAAGTTATCTCCTAGTGTGGCTATGTGCTCACTTATTTGCATGGTGACTGGTTTGGTTTTTTCCCATTTCACATCTCCTACTGATGGGAATGTTTCTTAAAAATAAAAGAAGATACACATTATGAGTGAGCCAAACTTACATGTATTTGACATCGCATTCCTGATAGTCTTTAGATTGTCTTTTAACTGATTCAGGAGTAGTTTGGATAAGTCTAATTATGTTCCCTTCTTCACAATTTTGTAGGTTGTGTCTAATGCACCTAATGCTATGTTGTTCAATCTGCTTGCTTGGAAGAATTTATATCCCAGAACACATGCACCGAATTTGATCTCATCATCGGTTATTGTGGTAACTTTTAGTCCTCTGCCATCCCATTTGGCTCCTGTCATCTTCTCAGTCTCGGCCTTTGGTGGATGCTTGAGTGCCTTTACTTTCTTTTTTTATGGGGTAAACGGTGACCACATGGATGACATCTTGGGTTATCACCTTCGGTTAATCAAACCATAGCTTTTTTTTATGCATTCAGCTCAGCACTAACCGAATCCATTTGGTTTTGAAAACCTTCGGGAACATTAGGGAATAGGTGAGCCCTTTTACTTCAATATGCTTGTGTTCATCTTTCAATGTTCCATCTTCATTGCACAACTTCTTATAAGCTTCTTCAACTTTTGAAGTTCATATCTCTATAATCTTGTAGTGTATGAAAGATCAAACGTCTTCCACGAGTAAAACACTAGCTGGTATGTGTGAAAATGCTCCAGTGTCGTCGAGTTGTGAGGCAACCTCAGGATGGATCTTGTAATTAGGTTCCTCACATGCCAAATTCTTGATGAGTTTGAACTCACCCTTCTTTGCGTTCTTGGATTTCACGGTTCTTGATGTCGAGGCCATTTTCAGAAATATAGGGCTTCTTGTGAAATGCATGAAAATAGAGGTTTCAGTTCTGTAGGACTTACGGTTTGTGCTTGCAAAGATTCCTAAACAGCTTAGGAGTGTTGTGTGTCAAGTCATGGTCTCTCCATGACTTAGTTTCTTTCTGCTCAAAAATCACCTTGGTCACTATGCTCTGGTTGTCGTGACAAATGAGTTGTTTCGCTGCCCTATTTATAGCTGTTGCCCTAAAACATGTGTCATAAATGCTCACCAAATCCTCTGTATATGAAGATGGAGTTTGTCGGTGAAGACTTTTCTTTTGGTGACAACATGACATTTTTTGGAGCAATCGTTTATTCCTTCTGCCTTTACCGACGGGTTTCATGTTGCAGAAACCTTTTTCACTTTGCTTGTTTACCGACGAGGCTCGGTTTACACTTAACAACTTTTATTTTAACCGACGCTTCTCGGTAAGTGTAGGAAGTCTTGGCTTTGAGTGTATACCGACAGGTTTTGGAATGAATACCCAATAGCATAGTTGTCACAGATTTTGACAAGTAATACCATGATGCATCTTTCTTATGCTAATTTGGCATTATATCAACATATATATTATCAAACTGATGTAAAATAATAACTTGGCTAATGCAGTTCCATACTTACTTGTTCTGCTTAGGTGGGGGTGGTGATGTCACCGGATCCATTAGATGAGGTGTCACGATTTGCATTGCTTGGTCAAGCTTCATCATTGTTTGAAGCTTTTCTCCACATTTTGTCTTTTGCCCTCTGGATATCTTCAATGGTGTTTACATTGGGATATGTGCTTGTCTCTGTCATTTGGTCTTTGCAGTCTTTCTTGAGATGACCAACTTTGTGACAATGTAAGCATGCCATTCCGGGGTTAGTCTAGCGTCTAGACTTTCTAGTCCACTATCTCATACACTTTGCAGCAATGTGACCATATCTTCCACATGCTGTACAGTTTGTCCAAGTATTGTAATCCCATACATACTGATTACTGACTCTCTTTGGTTGATAGGGAGTTTCTTAACCTTTAGGCTTCCATGCTTGTCTTTTCTTTTTCCAGCATTCAAGAGTTGTGTGCCCATTCATTTTGCAAGTAGGAAAGTACTTGTCCCTATAGGTTTCCTTCTTTGGTTGTTTCATCTCAGACTTACATTCATATGCTTTATGTCCTTTCTTGTTACATTTATAACAAAATTCTATGAATGAAGATGTAGATTTAGGAATAACTTTCATTTTTCCTCTGCATACATTTGATGTATGACCTTGCTTTCCACAGTGATTGCATGTAAGCTTTCTTGGTCTTGAATTTGTATAGACACTCTTTGGATCAGTTTGATTTTATGTTTCTCCATTCTCAGTAAAACCTAGACCAGTATTGTTGTTGACTCTTTGTTGTCCTTCAAGAAAATCATCCATTCTTTTATTGCTTTCTTCATCTTTCTTGATAATTTCATTATGTTGTTGCTGAATTCTTATTTCATGTTTCAAATTTTCATTCTCATCCCTCAGTTCACCGATAGTTTCTATTATTTCAACGAGTTCAACATTTATTCTATTTTCGTCTTGACTCAAGAATAATTTGATTTGTAAGCTCATGGTGATGCTCTGTAAGTCTTTGTATTTCAGACTCTTTTTCTTGTAGCTTTCCACTGATCTTTCTTCTATCATCAATAGCTAGTTTTTTTTCTTGCTCATCCTATCTAGCATTGTTCATGACATTAATCATCCTTACCATCTGTGTCTCTTGACCGATTTGCAGATATTTAACTTGCCCAGCCAGATGTAGATTGATTTCAGTTAGGCTTGTGATGCTTTCTTTTGATGTATCTGATGCTTTGCTTGTAGTTGATCAAGAAGACTCAAAGAAATCTGGTATCTCTTCCTCATGATAATCTATCTCATTACAGCGAGATGCCATATTCTTTCTTTCATCTAGCAGTTGCCTCATGTTGATTCTTGCTTCTTTATACTGTTCAAAGAACATCTAAATTTCAAGCTTTTTATTCTCAATATTTTTATCAAGTATGTATTTCTCCATTGTATGATATTTTCTCTTAAGCCTTTAAGCTTTGCAAGAAGAGACTTAGTTTTGATAACAATTGTTGAAATTAATAAGAAGTATGTACTAAGAGGGGAGGGGTGAATCATTACCTCTAAAACTTTTATATCCTTTTATCAATTAACCTTTGTAATCAATTGTATATCCATTCAATCTGATCTATACTATCTTGATGTGATTTATATCAATTCATAACATTAACATACATGTGAACATTCATAGAAACATTCATGAAAGTGATTTGACACATAACACAAGATATGATATCGCAAAAAACTCCTGTAAGGAAGTAAAAACTGCGGTGGGGATGGAACCCACAAAATCTTCACTATCTACAGATTGAAAGGGGCCAATTAAGGCTTACAATTTGATCACTTTTGATGATCTACCCTATTAAGAGTATCGATGGAGACCTGTTAAAGTCTACTCTGTTAGGAGCTTTAGAAACACTGTTGAGTGTGCACTCAATTAAGATATTTCTTGTTGGACTGTTAAATCCACCTTCCTTGAAAGGATTTTTACACTTTGCTCCACTTGTTAGAATGATAAAAAATTACAAATTGACTTGGTAAATGCAATCTCCTATAGTTGATACAGATCCAATTTAGTTTACATGAAAAATATTATCACCTAATTGTGATTGAATAATACCTTTGATTCTCGGTATGCTCTGTTCTTGGTTCTGATAACCAAATTCACCTTTTGATGTTCTTGTTCTTAAACCTCTCAATCTGATCCATAGATGTGCTCGTTGGCTTCATTCATTTTCTCCTCTCTCTTCACATCCTTAATAATGAATGATTGCATCATATTTTTATAGATGGATTGACTTCATCAAGTTTCAATAAAAACAATGTTAACTCTAAGATCAGGTTTACAACTTGTACCTAGATCTCCTAGTATATGTGTTTTAAATCAGTTAGACTTATTAAAGTACTTACATTAATGTTTCTTGTCCCTAAAGAAATGGATTTAAAAACAAATAAATATCCTATAAATAAAATACACTTGCTTTATCTGACGTGGAAGTCAAATCTACTTTTTGCAGGCTGCAACTGACTTTCAGTTCTGTCTATCGGTCATACTTGATTGTCCTTCAATTTTGCTCTGTCGGTTGCACTTTAACTATCTTGTCGATCTACACTGTATCTTTCATGTCAGGTTCCTCTTTCGGGTTCCTCTATATCTTTCTGTTATTGCATTTTTGGTTTACACACTAAGTTGTGTTGTCGGTTCTTCTTTGCACTTAGTCATCTTCGGTGATCTCTTAATATCTGATTTTCGGTTTGCTCAGTCTTGCTTTTCAGTGTATGCTTACTAAAAGTTTTGTTTGCATACTAATGGAAAATTAATGTAATCAGATAGACATCTTATGATGACTAAAATAGATCATGATAGATGATATGAATTTTCCTATGGTAAGTGCACATTACCTATGTACATCTTTTGAGTACTCGGTGGACATCATGTGACTTGATGTTGGTAGGCCATTACTCTGAGCACTTAGTGAATATCATGTGACTTGATATTCTATAGGCCAATGCTCCTGATATCATGAGATGATAGCTTTGTAAACTTTTGAGTACTTGGTGGACATCATGTGACTTGATGTTGGTAGGCCATTACTCTGAGAACTTGGTGAATATCGTGTGACTTGATATTCTGAAGGCCAATGCTCATGATATCATGAGATGATATCTTTGTAAACTTTTGAGTATTTGGTGGATATCATGTGACTTGAGGTTGGTAGGTCATTACTCTGAGTATTTGGAGAATATCATGTGACTTGATATTCTGTGACAAATACTCCCAATATCATGAGATGATATCTTTGTAAACTTTTGAGTACTTGGTGGACATCATGTGACTTGATGTTGGTAGGCAATTACTCTGAGTATTTGTAGAATATCATGTGACTTGATATTTTGTGAAAAATACTCCCAATATCATGAGATGATATTCATAAATACTTTTGAGTTATGGTGAATATCACGAGACTCTATATTCTTGGTCAGACCATATCTCTGATATCATATTGAGGTGATCTCTAAAATATTTTTTGACTTATGGTGAATATCATGAGACTTGATATTCTTGGTCATATCATATCTCTTGATATCGCGATGAGATGATATCTTCTCTCTTAAAAGTAATGGATCTTCTGTGAATTATATTTTGATGAATTTTATCTTTCCTAACTAAGAGGGAGTTTTTATGTTTTGTGTAGCTATGGTAAGGGTCATAACTGTTGACATGGGAGACCACTAAACATTTTGTTTGATCATCCTCCCTAGCTAAGAGGGAGTGTTAATGTTTGTAGCTTTAGTCGTATGATCATTAGAATACATATAATATATGTTGATTAATAATAATATAATATATATGTTATATTATTATTAATCATATGAAATTTAATATTTAATATGAAATTATTAAATTATTATTCTTAATTAATAATTGATTGATGAAACATTATAAGATTGATTAAATTTTAATTAATGGGAAGATGCATGTCCTTTCTTATAAATAATAATGAATAGACATGTCTCATGAAGGGACATGTCTCTCCTATCCTCATTCCCAATATAAATGAAAGAGAGATTGTTGCATTTGGAAAACACATACAACACAGAGTGTTATTACATTTTCAACTATCCTAAAATTTAACATCTAGCATGAACATAAAGGTGATTTCTCTTTGAATGTGTTTACTGATGTTGATTGGGCAGGTAATGTTGATGATCGAAAGAGCACAATTGGTGGTGCATTCTTTCTTGGTAAAATACATGAATCCTGGACAAGTAAGAAGCATAATTGTATATTATAGTCAATAGTCGAAACTGGGTATGGTGCTGCTGCAATTAATTGTACTTAGATACTGTGGGTTAAGAAGATTTTGGAAGGAATACAGGAGAAGGCAATTGAACGAGTGGTTATCTGTAAAAATACAAGTGCTATTAACATTTCTAAAACCCCGATGATGCACTCTAAGACTAAGCACATCTAGCTATCAAATATCATTTTCTTAGAGAATAGGTACAAAAAAGGAAGTAAGGTTGGAGTATGTGCCAACTAAGGAGCAATTTTATGATATCTTTACTAAGTCATTGCCTATGGATACGTTTGAGTACCTAAGAGGTATGTTAGGGGTCATTCCCCTATCTGCTCTAAATTAAGAGAAGATGCAATTGTACCAGTCCAAGTGTATTCATTGAATATTCTTATTTGTGGATTGATGTTGTGAGGCTGCTCCTTAGGAGGAGCAATCTTTAAAGTAATGAATATTTGGTTAGTCAAGTACTGCAAAGGTGATATCAGGTGCATTTGGGACATTTGGAAATTTTCACATTGTTGTCAAAGGGGGAGAATATGTATGTAAAGGAGGAGAAGATGTGAATATGAATGAGTGAAGTCTAGTGAAAGGGAGAGTAAATGTAGAACAGGTGAAAGACAAGAGTGGAAGGATTTTTCTTCATGTTTCATGAAGAGAGTGTTGCCATCAATAATGAAGAATATTTGGTGTAGCATAGAGTGTTGCCATCAATGCCAAAGGGAGATATTGTTGGCATATATGATGCAATGATGGTAAGTTTGTTTTGGTGATGACATAGTGGTTTGATTGCAGGATGATCAAATATTATATTGTCATTGATGTCAACTATTGACTTTGTGTTCCTAGTATGTTGTCAAGCTTATTTGTGATGAATTATGAGTTTTAGTGGTTGCTATCCTTAGGGGAGACCTAAGTATGTCTCTAGATGTCAAATTCATTATTCTTTTGTAAATGCATGGTTTATTCTTTGTCAAAGCTTTTATTTGAATGTCTCCATAGTAAATCTTGGTTCTCAAAAAGATCGAGATGCGTTTATTGTGGATTATTCATTACCACTTAATAATAATCAAATCATTTATTGGCACGAACATTTTAATTTATGTATTGGCAGAGACATTTATTATATATATCTATATTGCAGGGAAAAAAATAAAAGTTGATTAAAATAATATTATTTAAATAATTAATCAACTTAAATTAAATAGTTGGGATTGGTATTAAAATTGTGAATTGGGTGACAAAATTCAGCTGATTAGACAAATTATCTTATTTATTAATTAAATTATAAACAATAAAATAAGTGTACTTGATTTTTAATTTATTTTATAAATAGGAAAAATTGGTCTAATCATTGTTGCATAAATATCACCTTAAAAATTGATGGATGTAAACATATATATAGGAAATGATGATGTGGGAAATGAATTGGTATTTTAAGATTTAATAAGATACAATTGTCTTGTCATCTATGAAATTAGGTCTTGTTCTATATATTGAAACACTCTTGCTTCGGACCTCCTAAAATCTTATGTACATATTTCAAATCACTTTTAATTTTTTTAAGTTGCTTCCTTGACAAGGCCCTTTTAAAAAAAATAGTTTGGTCAAATATAATACCACATTAACATTTCTTTTTTTGCAAGACCCCATAGTTGTGCAACAAGCCATATAATTGGATTTTTTTTTACACTTATTGGAACCTTTTTGGGGATAAGTATTGAATTGACACTTTTTGTGTTCCACAAAAGAGCTAACTATGCCCAACTACCATCCCCATAAAGTTGATGATACCGAAAGTTTATTTGCAAATTTGGCTAAGTATGGTAGAGCAGACCCAGTGTACAGGTTTTGATATATGGGTCGGTACTGACAGAGTTGATCATTTTTTATTTGCAAAGCTAGGATATCATTCTAAGAGGCATTACATATCTATGTCTAAGATTGCAAAAATTTATATGATCATCTGATGAAGTTATAATCTTCTACGTATTGGGTTAGTAAAGTTCAGTATGAGACTGAGACTGTTGGTTGTTGGATTGATGAGCGATCTTACTAGATTAATGATCTAGTCGATTTGATGATTGAAGATGTTAGAGCTGACATGAGTGATAAATTCTACATTCAACCTCGAGTTTAGGAACATGTTTTGATGGGAGATATGGCCGACACTTTACATGTTACCTATTTGATTCTCGAGGCCAGAAGTGAGCTTGGAAAGTCTTGATGATTAAATATATGTGATGGTTGGATATGATTTCTATATTTTGTATGTGATTGATGAATCAGTGATCAGAGGATCAACAGTCAAATCAGTGGTTTTTTTTTGTGCTTCATTCGAACTGTATTATCATTGTTGATGTTGTTTTTTAGTTCACCTTTTGTGGATAAATCTATTTGTATGGTAGTGAGCCATTGAAGGTTATATACCTATTTTGTATTTAAGAATTGAGCTCTAGGTTGTAAGCATGAATGCATGTGCATTCCCCTATTGTACTTTCACCCCTAATAGGGTAACTTGTTTCTGCAGAAGCAATACTTGTGGGTTCCATTCCCACCGTGGTTTTTCCCTTAACTGAGTTTCCATGCAAAAATCATGGTATTATGAGGTTGTGGATGCTTTTCTTACTTTTCTGCTTCTTTTTTTTTATTGTTTTTAGTTTATGGCTATGCAATGAAGTTAAGAAATTATTAAAAGTTGTAATATTGATTAACACCTCTCTCAATATTACTCAATCCTAACAATTCGTATTGTGTGCTAAAAATGTGTCACACTTCTATGAGTCATTATATTCAAGATTTCTCAAGAATGAGGTCTCAAATGGCGACTCATAGCTCTCTATTCATGGAGTGCAAGGGTTTGTAATGGAGGCCCTCAGATTGACCTAGTTTGTGCCCATGCAAGTACACCATAAAACGAGAGATTCAAAGAGGAAAAACAAGAATGCTAGTCTCCATGATCATTAAGTATGCATGCAAATGAAAGCTATTATATATGATAACAATGCAAGAAAGAAAATTAATCTATATGATAACAATGCATGATTATTCTATGAAAGGAAATACAAATCCAAGATTAATCTATGAAAAGAAATATAAATCTAATATAATATGCAAGTGCAAAATTAATCTAAATAGATTGCCATGGGGCATGAAAGAAGAAGACAAGAAGAGAGAAGTTGCAATATCTAAGCTCAAGTGCTCAAATTCTCCTCCAAAATTGCTCTCCAAATCTGCAGCATAACAATAGCATAAAAACTCTATATCTCTGATTTGATCCCTTCAAAATGAGAAGGAGGGGGCTCCTTATAAAGGAAAGTGTGGAGAGGAATGCATCCTCAAGAGCAATGTGGGATAAATCCTTAAAAAGGCAAGTAAGAGGAAAAAAGCCCACCACTTAGAAATATGTGTGGAGAAAAAGGAGTTTTATTTATTTTTTCTTTGATTTATTTCCTTTTTTTCATCAAAAAGAGAGCTTTAAGTGGGGATTTTATTTATTTAACTAAAGAAGGATTTTCTTTTAATTAAATAAGATTATTTTATTTAATTAAAATAGAGATTTTAATTAAATAAGATAATATTATTTAATTAAACGAGAGATTTTAAATAAATAAGATAAGATCATTTAATTAAAAGATTTATTTTAATTAAATAAGATTATTTCATTTAATTAAAATGGATATTTTCTTTTAATTAAATAAAATTATTGATGAAATGATCAAACCTTAGGAAATATTGAAATAATTGAATTAATTACAATTTGATCAAGGAAATTGATTTGAATTGAAAATGTTGCAAATCATTGATTCATGAATTTGATAAATTAATTCTGTCATTTGATAAATTAAAGAATGGGGGCCCATAGTCTAGGCGACCATTTTAGGGTGCATACATTTGCCCCTCTTTGACTAGTGTGTGATCTTCATGGGAACACATCTAGTCAAAGAATGCAGTTAAAGTGTGAGATCGATTTGGGATCACAAAACAACCCAGATGTGTGATCTTTATGGGAACACATCAGGACAAAGATAAGCTATTTGAAAAAGACAAAGTCAACACCCCTGTAAATAGGTAATTGACATGTCCAAGATAAGAATCTCAAGAAAGGTTGCCCCAAGAGGAGCGATTGATAGGATTGATAAATCTGAATCAAGGATTGAAGTTTGATAGGTACTACCCCCTCATGATCGAAATTGAAATGAGATAGAGGAGAAACAACAAATTGATAAATTTGATCAAATCGAACTAAAAATAAGGTTCTTGATGTAAGATGAAAAATATAAGGATCACAGAACCAAGGTAGATCATTAAGCATGAAATATTATGCCCCAAGGTTGAATTAGAGGAAAAGAAGTGGGGTGAAAGAAAATGGAAGATAGAAGTTTGGAAGAGATGGAAAGAAATGGAGAGAAGAAAGAGAATTTGCCTTAAGAGAGAGAATGCCCCAAAATCAATCAACTATTTAAGATAGAAAATTTTGATTGAGATCCTGAAAGAAGATAAGGAAATGAAGATGAGAATGTGATCACAGTTGATTAAAAGTCCATAAGAAAGATGAAGGAAAAAAACCCCTCAAACTCATAATGCAGCGTAAAAATGCAAACTAACATGAGGTCTAACAATGCAAGCTACATGAAAATGCAAAGGTGTACTTGCAATAGAGCAACTGTAACATAGGACTTTGTGTTCATCATTCATAAGAGAATGTTAAGGAACTTATTTTCATCATTGGGCCATTATTAACGGACTTCGAAAAATCACACAATCATCACTAGTCACAAGTGCAACTATGAAGATATGAATGTGATTTATATCAGATTGGAATGTGGAAAGATTCTAACATAAGCATCAAAGACATAAAGGTCAAGATGACTCCGCTGTTAGATTACCCAATTTAATGTAGCAAAACCACGCTCGCATCAAGGCATAAAGGTCAGGATGCCCAGAAGAACAGTTGTGTAAAAACAGTCAAGGATGAAGCCTCAAATATCCTAAGTGTTTCAAGGGAACAACAAGAGACACTCAAGAGTTTCAAGACCACACCCACAAGTAGAAAGAAAATAAAAACATGCCCCATGCCCTAAATTCTCTAGCTATGCATCATGGAGAGACTTATTAGACAAGGACACTCAATGAAAATCAATAACAGTCGGCACACAAAGAAAATATCATGACATAGCTCAAGCATTAAGTGTTGTGTTTAAAAATTTAAGTGTGTTAACTAATACTGAGTTCCAAGGATAAGGATTGAATGCTTGCAAGCAGGCAAGACCACATGAAAAAACTGGGTAACACCAAATCGATAAGTGTTGAAAAACACTCGATGTCAAGGGTTGTATTGAAAAATACAGTTGGGATGGTGTTGAAAAAAACTGTTTGTGAGGTGTCCTAAAGACTAACGTATCCAAGAGACTGAAGCTAACACAGTTATACCCCCTAGACAAAGACAAAGACCAATTCCAAACCAAGGCAACAAGGACAAGGTGTGATGGAGAAAGGCTAAGTGTCAAGGACACACACTAAAAAAATAGGGCTGCAAAGGCCTCAAGTAGTGCTTGTTTCCAGGTTTTCACCACTTGGATTACAATTTTTTTATTTTTTCAATTTTTTATTTTTTTCTTCTTTTTTTCAGGACTTTTAATAAAAAAATTTGAATTTTTGTTACCAAGGCGCCTGTTTCCAGGTTCTCACCAAGGCACTTTTTCTTTTTTTTTTTTGCATTTTTGGAATTTTTGGAATATATAATTTTTTTTGGATTTTTTCAGGATCAATAAGTATGTACAAAGGATACCCCCAGACAGAATGGGCATCATGGATAGAACTTCTTCAGGTGTAAGACATTGATAGGATCAGGGAGTTGCTCTCCCTCTGCTATAGACAATAAATAAGCACCTAACCCAAAAGCTGCTATAATGATGTAAGGTCCAAGACAATTAGGTTCAAATTTTCCCTTTTGATCTCTATGCTGTTGATTCTTAGGATTTTCATGTAGGACAAGATCTCCCACTTGGAATTCTCTAGGATGAACCTTTTTTTTGAAGGCTTTGGACATGCGCTTTTGATAAACTCTCATATGGTCAAATGATGCTTGACGTTTCTCATCTAGAAGTTCTAACTCTTGAAGTCTCATGGCGCGGTAGTCTTCATCTATAACTAGACCTTTGATGGAAACTCTAAGTGAACGAATCTCAACCTCCAAAGGTAACACTACTTCAGTGCCAGATGCAAGGGCAAAAGAGTAGCCCCAGTAGGAGTATGAATACTCGTTCTATAGTCCCACAAAGTCAGATTTATCTATAAGTACCAATCTCTTCCATTCTTATAGACTGTTCTATGTAAGATTTTAAGAATGGTTTAGTTTGATGCCTATGCTTGACCATTTTCTTGCGGGAAGTAAATGGAGGACCAATGTTGTTTAATCTTGAATTTCTTGCAGAGTTGTTTAAGGTCCTTATTTTTGAACTGGCCTCTGTTGTCAGTGATAATCTCAGAAGGCACTCCATATCGAGAGATGATATGGTTCAGAATGAATAGAGAGATTGTCTTGCCCGAGGCAATAGAAGGTGGGATAGCTTCTACCCATTTAGTGAAGTAATCAGTAGCAGTGATAATAAACTTGTGTCCACCTGATGAGTTGGGATGAATCTGCCCAACAAGGTCAAAGGCCCAGCACTGAAATGCCCAATGAGATATAGAAGGAATGAGCTTCCTGCTTGGAGCATGTATCAGGTTACCATGTTTTTGACACTTTTCACATGAATTTGCAAAAGCTGCTGCATCAATCTGCATTGTAGGCCAATAGTACCCAGTCCTAAGAAACCTTCAGGCCATGGAAAGATGATTGGAATGTCCCCCACAGATGCCCTTGTGGATGTCAACTAACGCTTGGTTAGATTCTTCCTTTTCTAAGAATCTAAGAAGTGTTCCATCAAGACCCCTCCTATACAAATCACCAGCGATAAGGGAATGGAAAGAGACATTTTGGGTAAGTTTTCTGTGTTCAGATCGGTTAAAGGTTTCAGGAATAATGTCATCATGAAGGTATGAGTAAATGACACCATAACAGGATGACTCATGACCAACAAGGGTACAAATGACATGGCTTTCTTGAGAGTCATAGATAGGGTGATGTAGCTCTTCCATAAGGAATTCAAATCTGGATTCATGTTGCTCTAATTGAAGGAGTGAAGCAAGTGTAGCCATAGCGTCAACTGATTTGTTTTCTGCTCTAGGGATATGCTGAAATGTGACAAATATGAAGTAGCATTTCAAGGAATCAACCATTTGCTTGTAAGGTACCATTTTCTCATGTTTTGTTTGATATTCATCATTAACTTGGTTGATTATCAGCTATGAATCCCCATAGATGTGTAACTCTGTGATTCTCCATTCTATGGCCATCTTAAGTCCATTTGTTAAAGCTTCATACTCAGCAATGTTGTTTGTACATGGGAACAATAATTTATAAGACTTAGGGATCGTGTACCCATGAGGAGAAGAAAACAACACAGCAGCTCCTAAACCTTTTTGCATAAAGGATCCATCAAAGAACATCTTCCATGTTCTTTCAGTCATATACATGAGGTGCTCATCTGGGAACTCAACTTGAATAGGTGCATTATCTTGTATTAGGAAATCAGCCAATTGATCTACTATGGCTTGTCCTTTCATTCCTTTACGCTCAATGTACTCTATGTCAAACTCTGAAAGGATCATCATCCATTTAGCGAGTCTACCTGTGAGGGCGGCCTTACCTAGAAAATATTTGAGTTGATCTATTTTTTCTATGAGGTGTATAGTGTGCGCAAGCATGTAATGTCGCAACTTTTGGGAAGCAAACACAACTGCAAGGCAAGCTTTCTCAATGCTGATGTAGTTAATCTCATATGAAACAAGAGTGCGGCTAATATAGTATATTGCTCTTTCTTACCCATTTTCACCAAGTTGGGATAGTAATGCCCCCAAGGAAGATTTTTTCGCTGAAATGTATAGAATTAGTGGTTTCCCTGGGATAGGAGGCATTAAAATGGGTTGATTTGCCAAGTACTTCTTGATTTGATCTATACTCTTTTGACAATCCTCATTCCAAACACATTTTACTCTTTTGTGTAAGTTCTTGTTGAAGGGTTGAGCTCTATCCTCCAATTTTGAAATAAATCTCCTTATAGATTGAAGACGCCCTTGAAGACTCCTCATTTGACTAATGTTTCTAGGAGGTGGCATATCTATGATTGCTTGGACTTTTTCAGGGTCTACCTCTATTCCTTTTGCTGAAATGATGAAGCCAAGTAGTTTTCTAGAGGTGACTCCAAATGCACACTTTTTAGGATTTAACCTTAATTAAAATTGTTCCATGCGATCTAGAATGACTTCTAAATCATCTAAGTGTGTATCTCTTTGTTTAGACTTGGCCAAGGTGTCATCCACATAATCTTCCATGTTTCTATGCATCATGTCATGAAAAATGGTTGCCATAGCTCATTGCTAGGTGGCTCCATCATTTTTTAATCCAAAAGGCATAACGTTCCAACAATAGGTACCCCATGCATAAGTGAATGCAGTATTTTCTTGATCTTCAGGAGCTATCTTAATCTAATTGTATCCGAAAAAGTCATCCATCAAGGAATAAATCTCATAAACCCCGGTCATATCCACTATCATGTCTATATTGGGAAGTGGAAAGTCATCTTTTGGGTATGCTCTATTGACATCTCTAAAATCTGTGCAAACTTGAATGGATTTGTCATGTTTGGAAACTGGTACATTGTTTGATATCCATTTAGCATAGGCGATAGCTCTTATGAATCTTGTAGTAAGGAGTTTCTCCAATTCTACTTTGTCTAGGAGAGCTATGTGAGGATGCATCTTTCTCAATTTTTGTTTAACTGGTTTGACACCTAGAGCTATGGACAAGTGATGCATGATAAGATTAATGTCCAATGGCATATCTTAATAAGTCCATGCAAAGTTGATTTTCTTTGTCTATAAGAACTTAGTGTAAGCTTCTTTTTCTTGAGGTGACAAGGACTCAGCCAAGTGTACTATATATGGAGCCTCATCTGTACCCAAATTGACTTCTTGTGTTGGTTCAATATGAACTGAAGATCTATCTTGAAAATAGCTAGGGAGATGATCAAGTACCTCATCCTTAGGTGCCTCAGAGAGGTTTTCACCCTTGGATACATCATTTCTTTTTACTTTTTTCAGTTCTGACACGACCACATAGTGGTTTTCGCCATCAAAACTCCTATTATTTTGATTTTATTTTCTTTTTATCTTGTGATTAAGGTACTTGATGTCTGGCTCTGTCATGCTGGTAGCCAGTTCAGTGGTGGAAGAGACTACAGGTTCAATGTCATTTAGGTAACATGCTATCTCATAATCATTTTGAAATGTTAATAGCTCAGGTTCTTGATAGTGTTGGGACCAATCAATGAGGTCAGGATGAACAAGAGGCAAGTCAACGACTGGTTCAAGGTTATGAATATGAATGATATTATCACTAGTGACCAAAGTGTCAGAGTCTGTCAAGTATCCTTCTAAGCTACCCAAATCAAGATTCGTCGTAACAAGCAAAGAATCGTCCACTAAAGAAACACATAGGTTCAAATCCTCTAATCCTACATGTGAATCATTGGCTACCTTTGGTAGAGAACTGTAAGTGTGGATAACATCAACATCTCTATCAATTGTAGAAGACTCAGAGAAGGAGTCCCATTCATACTCATATGAACTTGTATCTAAACTACAACTAGGATGTTTACACCATGAAGGTTTGGGACATCTTGAGGTGGAAGCTCTAGTGTCATCAAGAGTAACTCCTTCTCTTTCCATTAAATGAACAAGATTCTTTCATTGACATTCTCTGAAAGGATCTTCTATATCTGATTATTTGTTCTAAAGTTGCAACTGATGCATGAGCGACCGGAATATCTGAATCTCCCCAGAGGAGATCAGTGGAAGGGACCCAATCTTCACACATGTCTTGTTGATTTGTCAAACTAGGTATATATTCTTGTTCATCTTCACTATCCAACTTATCAAGGATAGGAGTAGTGTGCTTGTTGTGATTTGCAAAGCCTAGGCCAACTGGCTTCTTAGACTTGCATCCAAAAAGAGAATGATCAAGAGGTTTGGCTCTAGCATCCAATCTGTGATTAAGAGGGCCATGTCTAGGATAGCCCATATGTTTGACAAAAGTATACCCTCTTCCATAAGCCTTAGGAGAGGGAGAGAAGTTCTCATTGTGCATATATTTTTATTCTCTATAGATCCAGTCTCTAACAAATGTCTCCTCTTTCTCATCTTGAATAGGCACTAATGATTCTACAAATGTGCCAAATAAAGTCCTAGCTGAAGAGGAAGGTTTCTTTTCTTATGAAGGCTTGCTACAAGACCAAGGTAAAATTGGTAATTTTGTGAGGGAGTTGAGTTGATACCCCCCCATGCCAAGGTCTATCGACTTAAGATTGTCTTTACATTTAGCTAAGGTTGCATTAAAATCTTCCGCTTCTCTATTGAGGGGAACATGAGTTCCTACTGAAATGGAATTGACAGATAAAGTGTTATCCCTAGGTATACAAATCTGTATTTCGTTGTTGGGGAACTTAACACACTGATGGTAAGTAGATGACACTACTTGCATATCATGAATCCATGGTCTACCAAGTAAGATATTATACGCAAGGGGTCCATCGTCAACTATTTGAAATAAAATATCTTTTTCAATAGGGCCAATCCTAACAGGAAGGATGGCCAACCCCTTGGAACTTCTTTCTACCTCATCATAGGCTTTGATAGTAATCCTTTTTCTAGTATCTATGACTTTCTCAGAATAACCCAATTCTTTCAAAAGATTAAAGGAACAAATATTAAGCCTAGCACCCCCATCTATCAACACATGCTTGACATCAGTTCTGTGGATCATGACCTCAATATGAAGGGCAAGATTGTGTGGGTGGCTCAAGGCTTTATCATCCTCCTCCAAAAATTTAAGGTAATGAGGGCTAGAAATGTGGTTAACCATGTTCTAGAATTGATCAACATCTAAGTTGTTGGGGATGTTTGTCGAGCGCAAATCATCCTCAAGGACTTGCTTATGTCTCTAGGACAACTCTAAGAGCTCAAAGATCAAAATTTGAGCTAGGGTTCTTTGCAACTTATCAACAAGACTATAGCTTGACTTTGGATTAACTTTTGGCTTTGAGGTGACATTCTTGGATGTCACTTGCTTAGGTTTACTTGATTGACTCGAATTGGGTCCTCTAATGACAACGAGACCTTGACTTCATGTGATAGCATTGAGGGCTTGCGATGACACTCTAGATTTGGGACCCCTTAGCACCACAACAAGCACTTCATCAAAGATAGGAGGAGAGTCCACATCTAGATCATGAGCATAGGGATCTTTACCCCTCATCATATTGACATTTTCTTCTACAAATTTTAGCATGTTGATAGTATTTATCTGCATCTGTGTAATTGTAATTGATATCAGCTTTGCCATTCTTAGATTTAGAGGTTTCCCCCTTTTCATACTTGGGAAATGGTTCCTTGAATGCCTTATGATCATCGTTGGTGTTCAATCCATCTATCTTAAGTTGTCCACTTTCAATGAGATCTTGAATAAGATGCTTGAGTTTGTAGAATTTTTCAATGTCATGTCCAATACCATTGTGAAATTTGCAAAAGGCCTTCTCATCCCACCAATGTGTCTTAACATCTGGTATATAATGTTTCACAGGATCTTGAGGATGTGCAAGGTTGTTGGCGATAAGTGTTTTCAAGACATCCTCATATGAGTCACCAAGTTTTGAAAATTGACACCTCTCTTTCTTAGGCCTATCTTGTTATCTTGGCTTGCTCTCTTGTTGATTAGATGTATTGAGCTTCATGGATTGAAAAAAACTAGACAAGTGGAGCACAGTTTGATCTTTAGGTTGGGAGGAGTCCACAACTCCATCATTGACCACTTGTTTGTTCCTATTCTAGTGTGAGTTCTTTCCTTTAATTTTGTAAGGGTTGTTGTTATTTTGACCTTTGTTGTTGTTGTTGTTTCCATGTTTGGTCAAAATTCCTTGTTCTTTTAAAACATCCTCAATGCTACATGCGGTTTCAACCACGGTGTCAAAGGAATCAAAAACCATCTTCCTAACTTCATACCGCATTTTGGGAACCAAGTTTCTTACAAGGATATCAATCTTTTCATTTTCAGGAATGGTTCTAGAGTAGCAAGAGCATTGTCGTCTCCACATTTGCAAGAAAGTAACAAATTATTCCCCTTGATTTTGCTTTAAATTGCATAAGTCCAACATGGTGATTGATCTTGAAAGATTATATGGAAAGTGTTGAACAAATCTGTGAACAAGCTCTTTGGAAGTCTTAACGGTGGGAGTTATGTTGGTGAACCATACCATTGCTTGACCCTTACGACTCCTTGGGAACAATCTCATGAGGTATGAGTCATCTTGATGGAACTCAAAACTTGTGGTATAAAATTGGTGCACATGATCATGTGGATCTCCATTCCCATCATATCTGTTGGATTGAGGAATTTCAACCTTTCTAGGGAACTCTTTCATGTTAATAATTTTTTTAAAAGGATTAGGACAAATTGAATCCATCAAGAATGAATTCTTGGGTGTTAACATCTTCTCCATCATGTTCTTAAGTTGTTTGATTTCCTCTTCTTGAGATGGACCTTGCTTCTTAATCTTTTTGTCCACATCAAAGTTGTAAGGGACTCTAGCACCCTTGTTGATTATACTCTCTAGGAACTTATCCTTGTTTTTCCCTAAATATTTCTCCACATACTGTTGGAAAAGTGGTTCTTGTTGTATTTTCATGAAGTCCTGGGAGGTGAGATCAAAACTAGAGCTACTACCCCCATATTGTGAACCGTGATGAGCATGTTGTGACACTAGTAAAATTGGCACCCTTTTTCGACCAGACATTGGTCTAAGTTTCTACCAATATTGGTCGAATGATTCACACATTGCTTTGTCGCTATTTTTCTAGTTGAACTTTGGACACATGATGGATAAGGTTGAATGTTCTACGCCAATATTACTCAAAAGTGGCAATTGAAATTGGACATGAAAGCGTGCAAAATAGTGAAATTTCTAAGCAAATCAGGCCTTTTTCACAATTTTGCAGCAAACATTTCATGAGGCTGCGAAACAACAAAAATTTTCTATATCGCTAAGGCAAAAATCAAAGGGTCAACAAAATTTTACTATATCGCTAAGGAAAAAATCAAAGGGTGTGAAACAATAAAATTTTGCCATTTCCCAGAGACAAAATATGAAGGTAGCAAAACAGAAAAATTCTGCCATTTTCGGGGAAAGTAAATCAAGGTTGTGAGATAGCAAATTTTTGCTATTTCGCAGGACATGTTAAAGGAAGTTGTGATATAGAAAAATTTTGCAATTTTGCAAGAACACATTTTGAGGCTCGCGAAATGGTGAAAAGTAAAAATATTTAATGCATGTTCGAAATCTTTAATGATGATATGACATATGTTGAAGGCAGCTTGCTCGAGATGGCACGATGAGAAATGTCAGAAATAATATGCATTTAATGAGGCAAGTTATAAAAGATTGTGAAGCATTTTCAAATACATTTGCACTCTCGAGACAAAGAAGTTGGACGAGCAAGACCAATGAGGAGAATTGTGAACCCGTCATTAACACACCAGTAAGTTTAAAATATTTTCTCAAAACTTTGTAGCTTACTGCATTGCTAGGTTTATAAAGATAAATATGTCTAAGAAGAAGGAAACTAGCGTTAAGAAAGAGGCCTTAGAGAAGGCTAATATTGTGAAAGAAAGAGCACCTCAGTCCACCCTCCTTACTATATTGCCATGGTTAGCAGACTCATGGGATAAAAATGTGTTCATGGATGAGTGGAGTGCATGCAGAGACCACACACTCCCAATACATGGCAGGTCATTATTATGGTTCTTGTATACAAACAGAAATGAGAAGGAGCCAAGGTCTAACCCATGGAGACTAGACCTGGATAAGGTGATAGGTCCCAATGTCTTTGTAGACATTGAGTTGTTGAATTTCCTAGCTGAGAATTACAAGCCTGAGATCAAAATGATCCAGAAAATGGATGGATTCCCGCTCTTGAGCATTATGAGGGGATATATAGAGGAATGCTTTCGCTTGAGCAAGAAAGCCCTAACCAAAATTGATAGGGACCAGTTTTCTATTGATTTTGAGTGACATGTGAAGTCAGCTAGTTTTAGGGAAATCTCCAACTTTACCAAAAGAGGAGCAAATAACAGGATAATGCCAGTGGACAACAAGGGGCCACACCCAACTAGCAACTTCATGAGTTTCTTCCACAATACATATTTTTATTGGGCACAACTCTGTGGCGAGGATGCCTGACCTAAAATCCCATTGGATTTTATGTTTATGTCTATGAGAATTCAGAAGCCCAACTACTACATGGAGTCCAATTTTGTAGCTGAAATTGAGAGGACCTTGCATCAGCAACTGGTAAACTGGAAGACAACAAAGTCTTTCAAAATTTATTCTTTAATGTTGCATTTGATTCTCTTCCAAAATGTTTCTGAGTTTAGAGAATCTTTGAAATTAACCACACAAGATGATCAGGGAAATAGGTTGCTAGTACAACTATGGTGCAGGTCTTGGGACAAGCACAACATAGATTACAGTTTTAATGTTTTTCAGTATGTTTTTATTCTGTGGATTTTCATAATGATGAGATACCAAAAGGAAAGGGTGCCAAAAAACATCAAATGCATGCTTAGACCTAAGGAGTTCATGCCTGACAGAGGATATCCCCACAATTTTGGTGATTGGATAGGTTTCGCTAAGCATACTGTGATTAGAATTTATTGGTGCAGACAACAACCCCATCTTTTACCTACTCATGTTTCTGAAAGAGTAGGATTCTTTGAATTTATGTGGCAAATGTTATGGTTGGGGAAGGAAATCATAGCTCCAAGGAAAAATGGTACTTACATGCCACATAGTGTAAAATTTGTAGGACTTACCATTGGATCTAACATGCTATCAGAAGTTCAATAGTATATCAATACTCATTTCAAACTAGATAGTTCCAAGAGCAGAGATTATGACCCCAAATGACACATCCACTCCATTGTGGCCAAATTCAAACATCAATTAAAGATTAATGAGGATTTGATCAGAAATTGTGATGATGTCGCAACTATCATGCAAAATTTGAAGAAATGGGGAATCATTTTGAAAATGGAAACAGAGAGGATTGCTGCATGGCAGTCTAGATTTTATGATGATGAAGAACTAGAAGTTTTGAGAATTGAAAAGTGTATTCTAAATTTTGAGGAATTATATAGAGGTAGCCAGTAGTACAAAGAACATCAGAAAGCTCTTGAGGAAGTTCCTAAGAAGGCTTCAAAAGAGGTGCAGCATGAAGCTACTAAGGAGGTGGAAAAGGCACAGCCTCCTTCTAGAAAAAGAAGAAAGTTTATATTTCCGGATGATTCACCTCTTGATTCACCACCAAATGTACAACAGGAAGTTTTTGTTTCTCCCCTTGTGGGATATAATGACTCTGATGAGGAAGATAGCCCAGTTGAAGTGGCAACTATTCTTAGAACTTTAAGAGGAGACAGTAATGCATGCCCTTCTTCTCCACCTCCCATTTATCAAGAAGATGCGCATGGCTACCAAGCACAAATGATAGAGAAAGACACTATTATAGACATGAGTGATGAGAGAGAAGCTATTTCTCTTAGGTTTCTACAAGGAAATGATTTTACTAAAACTCAAGAATTTAAAGATTTCTGGCTACATTACAAAATAAGGGATTTTGAGAAAAAGGAAAAAGGCTAGGCTGGAAGGTGTTGATGAGTCTCAACATGAGGGCATCATTCAACAAATGATTGAAGATCTGCATTTAGATGAGATCACATGCATAGTAGAAGAGGCCAGGGACATTGTGAAAAATAGTCAAATGTTGATTGTGCCAAGTCTGTCACTGAGAGAATTGTTCTTGTTGGATCAGGTCAAGAAGCAGGATGACCCTACATTTGTTGCAGAATTTGATTCTTTGGAAAAGATTGAAGTATCTGGATTTGATCCTAAAACTGAGACTTTGACAACTTGGGTCAGTTTCAAAGGGGACAGCAAGCCCAAGCTTATTGATATGACCAAAGGTTTAGATGGAATGGCTATTGTCCACATAGTGGAAAATACAAAGCCTTTGGCCTCTACTTCTGAATTGGTTCACAAAGCCATGTTCAATAGGGTTCAAGTCAAGCATCTGCAGGATAGGTTGGAGGAATCCTTACAGAGGGAGATGAAGCAGAACAAAGTCATAAATGAGATGTTCTTGAAGATGGCCTTGATGGAGAGTGACATTCTCCAATTGAAGACACCGAGGGGAGATACATCCCTAATAATTCCCAAGGTCACTCCACAGGTGGTTATTCAGCCAGAGAGTAGACAGGTAGAGGAGCCCAAAGATCTGCATGAGCAGTGTGCTTTTAGAAATTTAGAAGACATTTTTTCATTCAGAATAAAGAACATTATAAATAAGTGTAACGAGGTATATACATGTTGCAATAGTCTAGTTCATATGGTTGAAACTTTTAAAATAAATCATCCAGTATTGAAAGAGCTTCAGAGGAAGTGTAGACTATCTCTTTTTGAATTGAAAAGAGTGCATGATATTACCAGAAGGGATCCTAATGCCCCGATTTTGATCAAAGAAATAGTACTAATGCTGGAAAATGTTTCCAATGACATAAGCTATGTCGAACAGGAGCAGGGAAAGATAGAGCAGAAGTTATCTGACTTTGTATCTGGCAAGCAACTTTGTATCTGGCAAGCACTGGACTTCCCCTCAGGTTACTGATGAGAATGGAAAAGTAAAGGATCTGTAGGGTTGGAAGAATGAATTTGAAACTCTACCCAAGAGAATCCTGGCACGATTGCAGAAGGAAAAGGAATTTAAGATTGATGATTTCAATACTATTCTGGACAGAATCATAGTTTTGGAGGCCAAGTTTAATAGATTTCATGCAGAGATCAAATTGATAACAGGAAAGAAATGGATAGATTTTCTTCTACACATTGACGACATTACTAAATTCCAATGGCCTTCTCTTGAGGTGGTTTCCAAGTGGATAGATGAATACCTTAAAACTCCAGAGTCGGCGATTAAAGACACAGATGTGGAAGATGATACTGTTATATTAGAATAAGTTTGTTTTTACTTAATTGTAATTTATTAGCAATTGGTTGCAATTTAGTTTTAGTTTAGAAGGGACACATCGGTTGGAAGCTTGTATCCATCCCAAATTTTCATATTTAATGGGATACCACAACCGATGTAGGTTAGATTAACATATATACTTTTGAGATTTTTATATCGTAATGGATAGTATACATGGTAGATGATTGCAAGCGATCTGCATCTCAATTGTACCAAAACTTTTCAATCAATACAAAAGAAACTTTTTTCTCTCTCCAAGATTGAAGAAGTGAGTCCATTAGTTTTTGTTGAAGTTCATCCTTTGCATTCTTTAGTTCAATGAAAATCCTAATCTATTTGATGTCGGAAGGTTGATTTTTAATATTAAGTTCTGAACAACAAGGGTTATATCTGATTTTGTCATCTGTATAATTCCTTGTCTAATTGGTTTCCTTATAAGGGATTTAATTCAAATAGACTGAACCAATATCAAATATTAATATATCATTGATGTCATAGAAGGAATAGTTTGAACACGTTTGGTAAAAATGAGAATATATGTGACAGATTCCATATATGAAACAGTGACCAATAATACAAATGCAAAGGTTTTACATTGTCATGATAATGCTTGCAAAGAAGAGAAGCATTTCAATACAAGGATTGAGTGTTATTGAAGAGGTCATATGTTGTTACAAGTGATTGTTCTTGAAGGGTTTCATACCTTGTTTTCAGACTTTCTAAGGAAATCAATGTATAACATCAAATTTATGCATAAAATTGATTGAATGGGTAATTTTGGGGATGGAAGACATTTTTGTATAACATAGGAGCTCTAATGTTCATTGGAAATCACTCTACAAGCCAGTGAAGCCTAATCCCATTGTTATGACATTGTACAAGACATGTAAAATTTCCAATATAAAGATGAAGATGTGGATTTGGTGCATGCCACCCTGGGAGACAAGAGACCCAACGAGACTGATCAATCCCATTCATTTCACATAGGTATTTTCCAAAAGAATGG
>MU224870.1:472268-490285 GCA_018584345.1 Thuja plicata | reverse complement strand
AAGCTACATTGGGTAGGTGAAGGTAACTTTATTGTTTTGCTTCATTTAAACTTGTAATCTTCATTGTGTTTGCATTTAGATTGATTTATTAGTTAGATTGATTAATATCTCATTTAGAGTAGTTGCATATCTATTTTGCATACAAGAGCATTATCAATTAAGTAATTAAGCAGTACCTAAATGATCTATGTCATCCCCTAGCCCTAATTAATTCAATTAATTGGCTATAGTCTTGATTAAGTATTAAATCAACCAATAGCTTAAGAATTAATTAAAACCCTAATCCCCTATTATTGAATGAATATGTTATTTATGTAATTCAATTCATTAATATTCCCTTTAACCCCTAACCTATCCCAACCACCTAACCTTGAGTTCTAACTCAACCCAACCTCTTCACACATGCTAACCTAACCAATCCCAACCACCTAACCCTAAGTTCAAACTAATTCCAACCTCTTCACCCATGCTAATCCTAACCCTAATCATAATCCTAAACTCTCCCTAATGATGTCACATTCCTAATCTTTGGACTAAGAATTCAATTCCTTCCCCAAAGTCAACTTTCTCAAGCCATGCTTATCCATAAGCATAAATATCCCTTACACCCTCATAAATTTCTCTTACATCCCTCATTAAGGCTCTTACACCCTCTTTATGAACCTTATCTTCTAGAGGCTTCTTGGTCCACTTTCCTAAATGGTCATATTCCTCCCCACTTTCAACCCAATCCCCTTGTGACAAGTGTCACAATTTGATGCACTTGAAGAAGCACAATCCATGTGCTCTCTTCTAGTGGCATCTGAACCTCTCTTCAACTTTGCATCTGAGCCCTTGGTTTTCTTACCCATTGCCTATATAAGAAACCTCATTCCTTCATAATTTCATCCACCTTTCATGCATTGTTATAATGTTATTTTGAGAGCAAATCATAAATCCATCTTTTGAAGTAACATCATATTGTCAATTTTAGCTTAGATAATCCAATCTTTGAAGCAGAGTTACCATGCAGTTTTCAATACCCAATCATCCATCTTGAAGCATTGAAGCACATATCAATTGAGCGCACATCCCAAATCGAGGACACATCTAAAGATGAAAAGCTACCTTGGATTCAATTTTAGGGAGGTTTACCCTCCTTAATATTTATTATTTTTAACCTTGCTTTTCTGTCCAATCTTGTATGTAGCTTGTTTATTTAGTTGTAGAATTCTTTAATCTGATTATCGTGTTCCTTTACAACTAGATTTTCCTTGCTCACAGGTTCCTATTTTAATTTAAAAAATAAAATGCAAGCACAATGTTTAGCGCGCTATCGATCAAGGTAGCCTGCAAGATGATTCGTTAGTAGTCTTTGTTTTAGTCTTCGTTTTCAACATCCTGCAAACCACTGTTAGGGTGTAATCCAAGATAATCATCAAGAACAACAAAGCCAAAGATTGGTCAGCGTTAGAAAAATAAAAAAAATAGAAATCTAATTGCATATTCAGAAAGTAGATAAAAAATCATGCACTTTCAAAAAAATTGCACTCAAAGATGTTACTGTATGAGCCCGTACGAGGCTTCGGAAGCTGCAAAACAGAGGATTAGACAGGTATAGTGATGAAAACCTAAAATTTATGATAAATTTGTGACTCAAATCCAGAAACTAAGAACAAACCAAAAATCTTCAAACAATTCTACCCAAAATCAAAAAAAATTGCACTCAATTTGGACCTAAAATGAGCAAGATATGATCGTTTGAAGTTAGAATGCAATTTCAAAAACTCCAATGGTGAAGGCAAAGACTTTTCAAACCTTGCTGATGTCAGCAGACTATGAAATTAAAATTGACGGGCTGGGGGCCGTCACAGAAGGCCCAGATTTTGATGGTCATATGGCTGTCAAATTTAACATAGTAAAAAAATTGATTTTTGATTTTTGATTTTTCTTTTTCAGATTTTTTTTTCAAAAATCTGCCTCGGGCTACGTGCAGAGATGATCTAAAATCTGCCTTGATTTCCGTGCAAGCTTGTTTGCGCAAAAATATTTGCCATAGGTTTGACTTTCATCATATATGGGCAAGTTTATAGTTGTTTTCACTCGAAACGGTGATCCGGGCGCGATGGTGGGGTCAGAATTGGCTCAAAATGAGAGCTTTAAGGACACTGAGAGAATAGTAGATAGAAGATAGAAGGGATTTTTGAATGTGATGACAAAAATAGATGTTCTGCCCCACGATGGGCACTAAACATGTGTGCTAAAAATTTGTCACACTTCTATGAGTCATTATATTCAAGATTGCTCAAGAATGAGGTCTCGAATGGTGACTCATAGCTCTCTATTCATGGAGTACAAGGGTTTGTAATGGAGGCCCTCAGATTGACCTAGTTTGTGCCCATGCAAGTACACCATAAAATGAGAGATTTAAAGAGGAAAAGTAAGAATGCTAGTCTCCATGATCATCAAGTATGCATGCAAATGAAATCTATTATATATGATAACAATGCAAGAAAGGAAATTAATCTATATGATAACAATGAATGATTATTCTATGAAATAAAATACAAATGCAAGATTAATCTATGAAAGAAAATATGAATCTAATCTAATATGCAAGTGCAAAATTAATCTAAATGGATTGTCATGGGACATGAAAGAAGAAGACAAGAAGAGAGAAGTTGCAATATCCAAGCTCAAGTGCTCAAATTCTCCTCCAAAATTGCTCTCCAAACCTGCAACATAACAATAGCATAAAAACTCTATATCTTTGATTTGATCCCTTCAAAGTGAGAAGGAGAGGGCTCCTTATAAAGGAAAGTGTGGAGAGGAATGCATCCTCAAGAGCAATGTGGGATAAATCCCTAAAAAGGCAAGTAAGAGGGAAAAAAAAAGCCCACCACTTAGAAATCTGTGTGGAGGAAAAAGAGTTTTATTTATTTTTTATTTGATTTATTTCCTTTTTTTCATCAAAAAGAGAGCTTTAAGTGGGGATTTTATTTATTTAATTAAAGAAGGATTTTCTTTCAATTAAATAAAATTATTTTATTTAATTAAAATAGAGATTTTAATTAAATAAGATAATAATATTTAATTAAAAGAGAGATTTTAATTAAATAAGATAAGATCATTTAATTAAAAGATTTATTTTAATTAAATAAGATTATTTCATTTAATTAAAAGGGATGTTTTCTTTTAATTAAATAAGATTATTGATGAAATGATCAAACCTTAGAAAATATTGAAATAATTAAATTAATTATGATTTGATCAAGAAAATTGATTTGAATTGAAAATGTTGCTAAGCATTGATTCAGGAATTTGATAAATTAATTCTGTCATTTGATAAATTAAAGAATGGGGGCCCATAGTCTAGGCGACCATTTTAGGTTGCATACAGGTATAAGAGCTTGGTTCCTTGGAAGAAGTCTAACAGCTTGAGGAAGGTCCTGATGGAAGATTTTGTTGTTTCTAGAAGTGCTCAGAAGAACCTCTTGGTTGTGCTTGATTATCTTGACAAAGAAAACAATCATAATTCAAAATTGGAGAAGAAGCTTAAGGATGTTGCAAGTTTCATTGAGAACTTGAAGGAACAATTGATAAAATCTAGAGATAAGAGGAAAGACCTTGTTGATTAGTTGTAGCACAAAGATGATTCAAAAGCATTGAAAGAAAAAACTAATGAATGTGAACAGATCGCTAAGAAGAATCTTGAACAAACCTTGAAAGATAAGAAAGATGAATATTACAAGTTAAATGTTGAAGTTGGACAGTTATAGATCAATCTTGAAGAATCCATACACAATGAGTGGGAGCTTGAAAGAGTTAATTAAGTTCTTCTTAGGAGTGAACTTGCAATAGCAGATGAATTCAGGGAAAAGTTCAAATCTAGTTCTGCGAAGCTTGACTAACAACTTGATAAACAAAGACCTAAAGGAAAGACTCGTGGACTTGGATTTGAGATAGGAGAAATTTCAGGATCATAAGAGAAAGTCAATCGTCCAGAGAATTAGATTGAAGAACCAAAAAAGATACCTATGAGACAATCTAACATTAATGGAAGATACTTTACATGCAACAAATTTGGGCATAGAGCGAATGAGAGTAGAAGCAGACCTAATGCTAAACCATTTTATGGCTATTGTTTCACTTCCTAAAAGTATGGACACAAATAAAATAAATGCAGATCAAAGGCGAACAATTTTGTGAACCATAGGAACATAACTTGTTATAAATGAAATAATTTTTGACATATTGTGAAGCAATGCAAACTAAGGAAAATTTCAAAAAACACAAGGTATGGAAATGTCACATGTTATAATTGCAAAAAAAATGGTCATATTGCAAGGAATTTCAGATACAATAATGCAAGAGGTTCGGTAAATAAGCACAGTGAAAAAAATGATAAGGAAAAGAAAATCATTGATGTTTAAGGAGTTAGAAAGGAAATGAGCAAGACATGGGTTAGAAAATAACATATTGATGCTATATAGAAGATCACACCAACTTATGGTGTGGAAATTTCATCAAAAAATTGATTAAGTCATTGACCTAATGGGGAGCCTTTTCATGAAAACCATTAGATATCCCATGAATCCAATAGACAAGTGAATCCAATAGAGAGGTGAATCTTATACATGAAGATTTGCAGAATCAATGATTAATCTGATACATTTTGTTCTGAGAAAGTTTGAAGCCAAAGTACACCAGCATTAAATGTGACCACTTTTTGGCTTACAAAGTAACAAAAAGGCTCTTTCAGTTTTAATTTCTCACCTTGCGAGTTGTAGGATTTTTGCAGAGTAGATTGAAGAAGTTTGGAAGAAAGGTGATGAGAAAAATATTTTTGAGAAAGATGATACACCTATGAAAGAGGATGAACCTAATGCATACATTGGAGGAGTACCTATTAATTTCATTGTGGAACCTTTGATAGAGATATAGAATTGACTGTGATAATATATGACTGTGAGATAAAGGATATTGAAGTCATTGACATTGATCAAACAATAAATGATGCAAAAGATGGTATAGAAGGTGTGAAGGATAAGGAAGAAGAGAAAGTTCAAGATACAGTTCTGGATACACATGTTCATGATGATGCATAGATGAAAACTTCTGGTATTTCTAAGAAGATTGAGGAAAGAGACACTTCATAAATATATATATAGTGCAAGGTCCAATCAAGTTGGACAACCTAAATGAAGATCAGTTGATGGGACTTGCTACTATTGCTCAGGCTAAAGAAAGAGAGAAATTTTTGAAGTCAAATGAAAGAGGTACTAAAATTTTATCTAGGGAAACAGATGTTTTAAGAGAAATTATGCCAGCTCATACATTTGATCTGAATATGTCTACATCTAGTCGTCTTGAAGGACTATTAGATGTTGTTGACAGTGTTTTTGAGTCTTTAGAGAAGTCCACATTAAGCAAGATTCAAAGTGAATTTGTTTCCCACGAATTCAATCAGTTGAGTACCATATTTGCTAATGATGAGAAATCCTTGGGATTTTTTATTCAGAAACTCAAAGATACATTGACTAAAGGAGGCAAAGTGTACAAGCCTTGTGTCTATTATCTTATGCTTGTTACTAACATTGAAAAATTCTTTAGGACAGTGAAGTCAAGATAGCAGAGATATCACAAAGTTTTGATCCTTTGAAGGAAATGGCATCAAATCATTCCAGTCAAGTGAGAACACTAAATGATAAGATTGGTTCACTTGTTACTGAGAGAAGCGGGATGAAGGGCAGGGTCGGAGACCTAATGAATGAGATTGTTCCAAAATTAAATAATTTGTCTAGAAGTTTGAAGGAATTCATTGTAACCTTTGAGTATCCTGATGGAATAGATTTGGTTGAGGCATAAAGGTTGGCATATGCATTTTATGGATAGATTCAGATTGCAGAGAGCATAAAGAAGAATTGGGTTACAAATTTTGTAGCTATGAGGAGCAATTTTATAATATATTCAAACTTTTGTAAGTATATTTTACAAGCCTATGTACATAAGTTGATGATATAGGATTTTGGTAGATGCATTTGAGGTAGTTCCTAGCCTTTTTATTGATGTAAAAGGGGGAGAGATAAAGAAAAATGAATGACATATTCAGCTTAGGGGGAGCTAAAAAATTTATAAGGAGAGATACTTTTTGGAGTTTGGCTTTTTGCTTAAACACTTAGTCATTTTTTGTTAAGTGTTTCCATCAATGCCAAAGATGGAGATTGATGGAAAGATACACTGATAGGAAATTTTTGTATGTTGTCATTTATGGAAAATACACACTACTATGAAGATTTCTTGTCATATTTTGATGATACTAAAAGTTTGTTTGCAGATTTGGCTAAGTATGGCAAAACAAACCCAGTGTACAGGTTTTGGTATATGGATCGGTAATGACACATTTGATTGATTTTTTATGTGCAAAGATAGGAAATAATTATAAGAGACATTATATATCTATGTCTAAGATCACATAATTTTATATTATCATATGATGAAGTTATGATCTTTTGAGTATCGGGTTAGCAAAGTTTAGTATGAGAATGAGACTGTTGGTTGTTGGATCGATCAAAGATCTTACCATATCGATGATCCGATCAGTTTCATGATTGAAGATGTTAGAGATGACATGAGTGATGACTTCTACATTTGATTTTGCATTTAGGCACATGTTTTGAGGGGAGATTTTATTGACACTTCATACATTACCTATTTAGTTCCTGAGGTTGAGAGTGAGCTTGGAAAGTCTTGATTATTGATATATAATCTCAAGTTTTTATGTTGATTGATATATGATATGGTTGGATATGATTTCTATATGGTGTATGTGATTGATGGATCAATGATTAGAGGATCGACAGTTAGATAAGAAATTTTGTTTTGTGATTCATTGGAACTGTATTAGCATTGTTAATGTTGTTTTTTAGTTCACCTTTTGTGGATAAATATTTTTGTATGGCGTTGAGCCTCTTAAGGTTGTATACATGTTTTTTATTTTGGAAGTGAGCTCTAGGATGTAAGCCGTAATGCATGTGCATTCCCCTAATTTACTTGCACCCCCAACAGGGTAACTTATTTATGCAGAAGTAATACTTGTGGGTTCCATTCCCACCGTGGTTTTTCCCTTAACCAGGTTTGCACACAAAAATCATGGTGTTATGAGGTTGTGGATGCTTTTCTTACTTTTTAGTTGCTTATTGTTTATTTTTTTTAGTTTATGGTTGTGCAATCATGCTAAAAATTATGAAAATTTGTAATACTAATTCACCCACACTCTCAGTATTCCTCAATCCTAACAATGGGTCCACCCAATTTTGAGAAGGATATCTAGAATGAAAAATTTAGCATCAGTTTATTGTCAAAAAGGCGTAAGGTCCATAAAATTTAGTGTTGTGAAGATTGTTAATCTCTTTAACCTCATTTATTTAGTGCATGTTGGATATGACTAATCAACCTAGCAAACAAAGCATGAGCTTCCTTATTGATTAGTTGGATGCTAATATACTAAAATAACAAAAGATTTCAAATTCTGGCTCTAGAAGTGGATAATTGGGTCAGTAAACTTATAATTGATGTAATGTTGTGTATTGAAGAGTCTATAAGAGCATACAGTCTACTTTCAGAGAAAATAAAATTATGAAATCGCAATATGGAGACTGCAAAAGGGAATGTTACAGTGCCTATCTATTCTTCTTTTTGGAATCCAAGTGTAATTAAAGGTGAAAAAATTCTAGCATTTGTAACACCTCTACCACTGAGAAAGTGATCCTTATATGAAGAGGAAAATTTTACCACATCACATTTGCCCAAATATCGTCACCATCTATTCTTCAGCAATGGATATTCTTAAAAAAAAAGTCAATTATCATTACCTCCTTCAATAAAGAGGTTTAATTTCATCTTTTGGAGAGGCTATATTACCTCTCCAATAGAGGGGTTGGATTTAGGAAAAATTTACATCTCATTGCCCAGAGATCGCCACCATCTATTCTTTGCTAATGTATATGCTCAAACAAAGTCAATTCTCATTACCTCCCTAGTAGAGAGATTGGATTCCATTTGAGGTTAAATTATCTCCCTAATAAAGGGGTTGGATTCCATCCTTTCAAGAGGATATATTACCTCTCTAATAGAGGGGTTGGATTCAGGAAAGGTTTACCACATCTCATTGCCTAAATATCATCACCATCTATTCTTTGGCAATGGATATGTTTAAACAAAGTCAATTATCATTACCTCCCCAATAGAGGGATTGGATTCTATCTAAGACTAAATTACCTCCCCAATAAAGGGATTGGATTCTATCCTCTGTAGAGGCTATATTACCTCTCCAACAGATGGGTTGGATTTCATACTTAAATGGAGAGGCCCAACATAGGGTCATGTTAAGGATTTGTGTTGTGGCGTTGCCACTACATTGTGTTAGAATGTGAAGTTGATGCTATAATTTTTGTTGTCATTGATGTCAATATACCCTATAAATAGATGTGGTTTGGTTGTTTTAGTGTTTTGGTAGAAGAATACACCAAATTATGTGCTTTAAATATTTACTCTTATCTATATCAGTGTTGGTTCCATTTATTGTGCAACATATTGTGGATTTTTTTTGGGGCTCAATCATATCTTAGAAGTTTCCATTTTCTTTGGTCGGTGCATTTTTAATGTATAGATCCTATCCATTGGTATTGAAGATCTCGGTGATGGTGTAGCGTGTTGTTATATGTAAGGCATGTTGTATTGAGTGCGGTGGTCTAAGTTTCATTCCTTGCCACCATGGGATTGTTTTGGTGTGGCCTATTTTAATTTGGATTAGGCCAACTTTGCCGTTGGCACAAGATGGTATAAGAGATTGATGAATTTATTTTTTGTTGTATGCGTGTATGTGAGTATATGAAGAGTGAATGTGAATCTGACAAGAGAATATCTATGTGTTGATGTATATGCGAGTTGATCCAATGATAGTAGATTGTTATATCATAAATATTTATTGCAAAGTATCAATAATAGTGACTTCAGTGGTGGATTCAAAATTTATTTCTTATATTCTGGCAATGAGCCTATTTGTATCGATAGTTAGCCTTCCTTATTTTTGGGTAGTTATCCCAAGAAGCAGTGAGCCAAATAGAAATGAGTAAACCAGCAGTGAGCCCTTGTAAAAATTGCCTTAACCGTTGTCAATTTCATGATAATTAACTTCTCTATGGTTTTTCCCAGTTTGGGTTTCCGTGTAATTTCTAGTGTTCATTGTGTTGATTCTTTTGTGCTTTAATGTTTATATTTGTTATAACTTTCTGACTACTTTAAGTATTTACCGGATTAACATAAGTGCAGGAAATTATTTCTTTATAAATGATTCACCCCCCCCCCCCCCCCCCCCCTCTAAGTTATTTGGTCTATTAAACAATTGGTATCATAGATTTGGTTCCTTGGAGAGATCTTAACCACTAGAGGTATATCTAAGGACGCATAAACTGAACATTCCTATGTTTGATGGATCTAATTACGGTTCATGGAAAGAGAAGGTGAGAGGATACCTGATCTCAATCAGTTACACTAATTGAAAGAATGTGGAGATGAAATACGTTGTTCCTCATAATGGCCTCAATACTCAAGATGAAATCAAATCCTATGAGGAGAATGAAAAAGCAATGTATGCAATTTTTAGTGCTTTATCAAAAACAAAGTTAGAAAAGTTTATTTAATTGAAGACTGTCTATGAAGTTTGGGAAAAACCAAAAGAGATTTATGAAGGAAATGATAGATTTAAGTTGTCTAAGAAGCTAACAACTAAGAATCATTATGAGAATCTAAAAATGGAATAAGGTGAAGATATTACAATCTATTTTCAAAGGGTTGACAATGCACTAAATGAAGTCAAGAATCAAGGAGGAAATATCACTGATGAAGATGTTATGGAAAAGATCTTGATGTCCCTAACGGAAAGCTACAATGACAAGATCTCATCGATTGAGGAAGTTTATGATCCGGAGAATTTTACTAGAGAACAATTGTTTGGCACCCTGACCCTGTTTGAGATGAGAAAATTTGGAAAAGACAAGAGCATATTTGAGACAACATTTAAAGCCACGGAGACATAGGAATATCCAGAAGATGAGGATTTAGATGAGATGGAAGTGAGATTTGCAAGGAAGATGAAGAAAGGTACTCGAAAATACAAAGGTATCTTACCCCTTAAATATTTTAGATGTGGAAAGATTGGTCATTTTCCTACTAGGTGTCTAGAAAAAGGTCCTAGGCAAAAGTTTAAGAAGTTCAATAAGAAAGCTTAATATGTTAATGAAGATGCTAGTATTTCAGATGATGAGTCAAAAATCAAAGATTTTTAATTCTATGTTGAAGAAAAAGAAGAACTTAGATTTGATATTTCTAACATTTGCTCAAAAATTGATGATAAGTTTGAGACTACTTTGTATGTTAGAAGGAACAAGAATGAATGGTAGATTGATAGTGGTTGTTCAAATCATATGACTGGTGATAAAATAAAATTTGTAACACTTGAGAAGTATGATGGTAGTCCTATTAGATTTGGTGATGATAAGACAACATGTATTGATGGTAGAATTCCTATTACTTTTTATGGGAAGCATAACACTGACAAGGTTTATTATGTGAAGGGTTTGTATCGTAATTTTTTGACTATTGGACAGATCTGTGAGAATGGCTATGATGTTGTGTTCAAGAATGAAGGTTGTGAGATTTAGAAGAGATTTGGAACAATGATTGCAGCTAGAAAAAGGACTAGAAGGAACATGTATCAACTTGAAGGAGCTACAAAAGGATGTTTACTATCCCGGATTGATGACATTTGGCTCTGGCACTAGAGGATGTGCCACATCAACTTTGACAATTTAGTAAGAATAAGCTCATCATGTGTAGTAAGAGACTTACCTAGACTGTGAAAACCAGACAATGTTATTTGTAACGCATGTCAAGAAGGAAAGCAGAGAAGAGAGTCATTCAAGGAAAAATATCATTTATCTATCAGTTTGTTGGATCTAGTGCACACCGACCTGTGTGGTCCTACCAGAACAAGAAGCCTACAAGGTGAGAGATAGTTTATATGTTTCATTGATGATTATTTCAAATTGTCTTGGGTTGCATTTCTAAGAGAGAAATCAGAAGCATTTGAGAAATTCAATATTTCTAAAGCAAGAGTTGAGAATGAATGTGGTAGAAAGATTAAATGTTTGAGATTTGATAAAGGAGGATATTTTACTTTTGATAAATTTGATAAATTTTGTGACAAACATGGTATTAAAAGATAATTTTTAGTAGCTAAAAAGCCACAACAAAATGGTGTAGTGGAAAGGATGAATCAGACAAAAAAACAAGCAGCAAGGACAATGATCAAGGAAGCGATTTTACTAGATGTTTACTGGAGAGAAGCCATTCATACAGCGGTATATAAACTTGATAGTGTTCTTTACCAGAAGAATTATGGCAAGACATCATACGAACTATGGCATGGGAGAGCACCTACAGTGAAATATTTCAATATTTTTGGAAGCAAATGCTACATTCAGAGAGATTAGGACAATCTTGGTAAGTTTGACAACATAGCAGATGAAGGCATATTTATGGCATATTCTACAAACAGAGAAGTATACTGATGTTACAACAAGAGATTGAATAAGATTGTTGAAAGTGAAAATGTGAAGATTGATGAAGATTTTCAGAAAACTCCTGAGAAACACCTTGAATATGAATTTAATTCAGAGGACAAAGGAAAAGAAAAGAAAAAAGAGGAAGAGACAAGGTAGGATCTAACATCTACAACTAAGACACCAAGGTATGTACAGAGAAATCATTCTAAGAATCATATTATTGGTGATAAGAATAGAGGAATTATTACTAGAAGTAGAGAAACACAAGAGCAAGTTGTGTTGTGTTTACTTTCATAAATTGAGCCTAAATTTGTAGAAGAAGCATGTAATGATCACAATTGGGTAAGAGAAGTGAAAGAAAGACTTGATCAGATAGAGAAGAATAAAACTTGAGAACTTGTTCCCATACCAGTTGACAAGAATGTGATTGGTACAAAATGGATTTGTCAAAATAAGATGGATGAAAATGGTAAGGTAATAAGAAACAAGGCAAGTTTGGTTTGCAAGGGTTGAATTCTTATAGAAGGAATTGATTTTGATGAGACGTATGCCCCTATTGCCTAGATGGAGGCGATCTAGATATTCTTATCATTTTCACCTTTTTAAAAACTTCAAGGTTTATTAGATGGTGTTAAGTCACCATTTTTTAGTGAAGAACTGAAGGAAGAAGTTTACATTGAGCAACCTAAAGGTTTCAAGTCTGGAAAGGATCTGCATTTTCTATACAAATTGAAGAAAGCATTGTATGGATCAACTGATAGCAATTTATATTACAGGATTTATTCAGATCAGATTTTGATTGTTGTGGTTTATGTTGATGACATTATTTTTGGAGGAAAATATGATTTGTGCAGGAACTTTGCAAAGAAAATGTAGAAGAAATTTGAGATGTCTATGATCGGTGAGTTGAATTTCTTTATTGGATTGCATGTAAATCAAAACATTAAAAAAGTTCAATTTTTAGTCCAAATATGTTAAAGAATTGCTTAAGAAGTTTGGTTTGGAGAATTCTAAACCGGTATGTACTATTATTACCATATGTAAGTTGACTAAAGAAGATGATTCACCGAAGCCTGATGCAAGTTGGTACAAATCAATGATTGGAGGATTGTTATATTTACTGCTACTAGACCAGATATTATGTATGCAGTATGTTTGGTAGCCAGATTTCAGCAAGAACCAAAGTATTTCAGATGATGAGTCAAAAATCAAAGATTTTTTATTCTATGTTGAAGAAAAAGAAGAACTTAGATTTGATATTTCTAACATTTGCTCAAAAATTGATGATAAATTTGAGACTACTTTGTATGTTAGAAGGAACAAGAATGAATGGTAGATTGATAGTGGTTGTTCAAATCATATGACTGGTGATAAAATAAAATTTGTAACACTTGAGAAGTATGATGGTAGTCCTATTAGATTTGGTGATGATAAGACAACATGTATTGATGGTAGAATTCCTATTACTTTTTATGGGAAGCATAACACTGACAAGGTTTATTATGTGAAGGGTTTGTATCGTAATTTTTTGACTATTGGACAGATCTGTGAGAATGGCTATGATGTTGTGTTCAAGAATGAAGGTTGTGAGATTTAGAAGAGATTTGGAACAATGATTGCAGCTAGAAAAAGGACTAGAAGGAACATGTATCAACTTGAAGGAGCTACAAAAGGATGTTTACTATCCCGGATTGATGACAATTCGATCTGGCACTAGAGGATGTGCCACATCAACTTTGACAATTTTGTAAGAATAAGCTCATCATGTGTAGTAAGAGACTTTCCTAGACTGTGTAAACCAGACAATGTTATCTGTAACACATGTCAAGAAGAAAAGCTAAGAAGAGAGTCATTCAAGGAAAAATATCATTCATCTATCAGTTTGTTGGATCTAGTGCACATCGACCTATGTGGTCCTACTAGAACAAGAAGCCTACAAGGTGAGAGATAGTTCATATGTTTCATTGATGATTATTCCAAATTGTCTTGGGTTGCATTTCTAAGAGAGAAATCAGAAGCATTTGAGAAATTCAATATTTTTAAAGTAAGAGTTGAGAATGAATGTGGTAGAAAGATTAAATGTTTGAGATTTGATAAAGGAGGATATTTTACTTCTAATAAATTTGATAAATTTTGTGACAAACATGGTATTAAAAGACAATTTTTAGTAGCTAAAACGCCACAACAAAATGGTGTAGTGGAAAGGATGAATCGAACAAAAAAAGAAGCAGCGAGGACAATGATCAAGGAAGTGATTTTACTAGATGTTTACTGGAGAGAAGCCATTCATACAACTGTATATAAACTTGATAGTGTTCTTTACCAGAATAATTATGGCAAGACATCATACGAACTATGGCATGGGAGAGAACCTACAGTGAAATATTTCAATATTTTTGGAAGCAGATGCTACATTTGGAGAGATCAGGACAATCTTGGTAAGTTTGACAACATAGCAGATGAAGGCATATTTCTGGCATAGTCTACAAACAGAAAAGTATATTGATGTTACAACAAGAGATTGAATAAGATTGTTGAAAGTGAAAATGTGAAGATTGATGAAGATTTTCAGAAAACTCCTGAGAAACACCTTGAATATGAATTTAATTCAGAGGACAAAGGAAAAGAAGACAAGAAAAAAGAGGAAGAGACAAGGCAGGATCTAACATCTATAACTAAGACACCAAGGTATGTACAGAGAAATCATTCTAAGAATCATATTATTGGTGATAAGAATAGAGGCATTATTACTAGAAGTAGAGCAACACAAGAGCAAGTTGTGTTGTGTTTACTTTCAGAAATTGAGCCTAAATTTGTAGAAGAAGCATGTAATGATCACAATTGGGTAAGATAAATGAAAGAAGGACTTGATCAGATAGAGAATAATCAGACTTGAGAACTTGTTCCCAGACCAGTTGACAGGAATGCGATTGGTACAAAATGGATTTGTTAAAATAAGCTGGATGAAAATGGTAAGGTAATAAGAAACAAGGCAAGTTTGGTTTGCAAGGGTTGAATTCTTATAGAAGGAATTGATTTCGATGAGACGTATGCCCCTATTGCCTAGATGGGGGCGATCTAGGTATTCTTATCATTTGCACCATTTTAAAAACTTCAAGGTTTATTAGATGGTGTTAAGTCACCATTTTTTGAATGAAGAACTGAAGGAAGAAGTTTACATTGAGCAACCTAAAGGTTTCAAGCCTGGAAAGGATCCGGATTTTCTATGCAAATTGAAGAAAGCATTGTATGGATCAACTGATAGCAATCTATATTACAAGATTTATTCAGATTAGATTTTGATTGTTGTGGTTTATGTTGATGACATCATTTTTGGAGGAAAATATGATTTGTGCAGGAACTTTGCAAAGAAAATGTAGAAGAAATTTGAGATGTCTATGATCGGTGAGTTGAATTTCTTTATTGGATTGCATGTAAATCCGAACATTAAAAAAATTCATTTCTTAGTCCAAATATGTTAAAGAATTGCTTAAGAAGTTTGGTTTGGAGAATTCTAAACCGGTATGTACTATTATTACCATATGTAAGTTGACTAAAGAAGATGATTCACCGAAGCCTGATGCAAGTAAGTAAAAATCAATGATTGGAGGATTGTTATATTTGACTGCAACTAGACCAGATATTATGTATGTAGTATGTTTGGCAGCCAGATTTCAGCAAGAACCAAAAGAGTCACATATTATGGTAGTAAAGAGAATTTTCTGATATTTGAAGGGTACATAAGAGTTTGGATCATGGTATCCAAAAGGTTCAAATTTTACACTAACAAATTATAATGATGTTGATTGGGCCGAATTTCTAGATAACCGATGAAGTACTAATGGTGGAGCTTATTTCCTTGGCTCATGGTTGGTTGCTTGGTCAAGCAAGAAGCAGGATTATGTAACATAATCAACTATTGAATCAGAATACATTGCAGCATCCTCATGTTATACTCGGGTATTATGGATGAAATAAACTTTGAAGGATAAAGAGATAAATTTTGATGAGTTGATTTCAATTATGTGTGATAATACCAGTGCTATAAACATTTCAAAGAATCCAGTGTAGCATTCTAGGATAAAACATAAAGCTATCAGATATCACTTCTTGAGAGAGAAGGTATTGGAGAAGGAGGTTAAACTTGAGTATGTGCCTGTAAAGGAGCAGATTGTAGATATTTTCATGAAACCCTTGTGCAAGGATAATTTTGAGTGTCTTAGGGGGAAGCTAGGCGTTCTACCCCTTCCTAGTGTTCAGGAAAGCACCTTTGTGTGCATTGTTCTAGTGCACTTCATGCTTATTCTTTTATGGATCAATGTTTAGCATCTTCCTCTCGAGGGGAGCAAAGTAACTAAGGGGGAGTTTATCCCTTTCTCATTGTTGTCAAAGGGGGAGAAGAATAGTGGAGAAGAGAGAGCTTTGATGTTGATATCTTTTGACAGTGAGTAATTTTCTTTGTTATTGATGAATGTTGTCATCAATCACAAAGGGGGAGATTGTTAGAATGTGAAGCTTATGCTACAATTGTTGTTGCTATTAATGGTTGTCATTGATGTCAACATATCTTATGCATAGATGTGGGTTGGTTGTTTTAGTGCTTCGGTAGAAGCGTGCATCAGATGATGTGCTTTAAATATTTACTTTTATTCGTGTCGATGTTGGTTCCATTTGTTGTGCAACATTTTGTGAGTCATTTTTTTGGGTTTAGTCCTATCTTAGAAATTTTCGGGTTTTAGTCGATGCATTTGTAACATATAGATCCTATCTGTTGGTACCGAAGATCTCAGTGATGGTGTAGTGTGTTGTTATGTGCAAGGCATGTTGTATTGAGCAAGGTGGTCCACATTTCATTTCTTACCACCGTGTGAATGTTTTGGTGTGACCTATTTCAAATTGGATTAGGTCGACTTTGTTGTTGGCATGAGATGGTATAAGAGAACGATGAACTTACTTCTTGTTGTATGCTTGTATGCAAGTATGTGCGAAGTGAATGTGAATCTGACAAGGGAAGATTTGTGTGTTGAAGTATATGCAAGTGAATGCAGTCGGTAGCTAACTGTTATATTATTTTTGTATTACAGAATATCGGTAACAGTGACTTCAGTGGTGGATTCAACTTTCAATTCTTATATTCTAGCAGTGAGCTTATTTCTATTGGCAGTGAGTCTATTTGTATCGGCAGTTAGCCTTTCTTATTTATGGGTAGTAAGCCCAACCAATAGTGAGCCAAACAACAGTGAGCCCTTGTAAAAATCACCTTAACCAATGTTCATTATTGAAAGTTTCTGATTGCTTCAAGTATTTACCAGATTAACATAAGTGATGGAAATTGTTTGTTTATAACTAATTCACACCCTCCCCGTCCCCCTTAGTTATTCAACATGTTTAACATATTGGAGAGAATAGGTGTTGCTTGTTACGCAAAAGTGTAAAAATGGCTAGGTCTTCGATGTTTTTTGAAAAGTTGTTTCTTTGGTTCCAAATCCTTAAATAAGGTTCAATCAAGCCCCCTTCTAGTATTGATACTTACATTTAAAACATAACCACATATATATTTAATAATATATACTTAATATTTTGCCTTATAAAGCATTAAGCTAGCTCTTTAATAAACTTTTAATAATATATTATATTGTTTCATGATTAATAAAAGATTATATTATGTATTCTATTATTTTTTTATTAATACATCTATTATGTATATGTACTATATTATTGTGGATTTTATTGATTTGTTTGTTTCCAACCTTATCAAACCAATGAAACAAATGCCCGTCCCAACTTTAGCCCCCCACCCTATAATTTATGTTAAGAAATATGCTTATTTCAAACAATTAATTGATATTTGATTTCAACCACAATAAAATCTCCAAACAAACACTATGGTACTTGATTTTTTTTATATGCTTTATCTAGTTTATTAGTTAAGAGGTTGATTTAAAGAATTTTGTAAACAATTTCTTTATGTATCTGTTTTATTTTTCCCTTTCTTAATATACAAATTCTCTTTTATTGGACTGCTATTCTTTAATGTAATGCAAATTCTATTCAATTTAACAAAAAAAAATTAACTCGTCTATGCATTGATTTTATTTTTTTCTAAATACAGTGAAATACTTTTAAAATCAATCTTCATTAACCCACAGTTAAATTACACTACAGATCTGTGGAAAAAAATATCGGTGCCTGCATTAAGTTTCCGCCACGAGAAAGGAAACTGAACATCCACTCAGACTGGAAATATTCAAGGCCCTTCTCGTTGCACTTTTGAGATCGACAACGCTGTAAATGGCAGATCCATTAGAGATTGCGATAAAAAGAGCATCTGCTGCAGAGATGAATAACAGGAAAAATCTTTGTTTCGAAAAGCTAATTTTTTGGGCGAGAAGGTAGGGTTTTGGTTTTGAA
>MU224870.1:452210-472218 GCA_018584345.1 Thuja plicata | reverse complement strand
TCCTCCGGTAAATAATAGCCAGTAATGGGGTGAGGCATCCAACTTCTCTGTCTACTCTTCTCCTCCGCCTCTTTCGCCTCCGCCTGGACTCCTCGTAACTCCATTTTTCCTGCTATGGCGCCGTATTGTCTCCTGCAAATCACAAATAAACAAAACTAAATTAAAAACCTTTCATTTTACACCAGAAATTTAAAAGCTGAGAGAAGATCTCTCAAGGAAATGTAGAAGATGAGAGGAGATCAAGGAAATTTGAAGGTTACCTGGCTATATTTCCAAACCCTAAAAGTCGAGAGCAAGCCTTGGAATCGAGCATTGAGATAAATCTGGCCATGACAACTTCCCCTGTTTTCTTATTCCGCAAAGGCACAGATAGATCTCAAATGGCTTTCAATGATCTCAGAATACAAAAGGATGGGCGACTTAAATAGAATTTGTTAGGGTTAAGATTTAGTGTTGAAATCTTTTGAGGTGAAGAAAGAATCAGATTGTGTGGACGTCGTCAAGGGAGACTCGTCTTTTAATGGTTTGCCTCACGCGGCCGGCTGAGTGGAAAGAATGTACACCTCTTTATTCTCTGGATTGCCAGGTGGAGTCAAGACAAGGAAGAGAATGTGTAAACGTTTTTCTCATACGCCTGCTAAGATGCTTCCCAGTTTACGCGTCAATCTTTACCTCTCATTATTGACTATTATATTACTGAAAGTTTCCACGCTGGAGCATCCTTGCACTTGTTTCAAGGTAAAGTAGCTTTTCCTGCGGTAAAACCAAAATGAATATGTGAATAAAAAAGTATTTTAATAATCATGGAGGATGTGAATAAAATAAAATAAAGGCACCATGTGAAAAGATGTAGCCGACCATATGTAGAAAGTGGTCAATGATTTGCTCTCCAACCATCATTATTCTGATCAATAATTGGTGTATGAGAAAATGACATATCTCAAGCTATTGAGTATAAACTAAATTTCAAGAGAAATAATATTTCACTTATTTAAGAATGTAATTATCATGTATAATTATGAGACATATCTCACGCTAATGAGTATAAAATAAATTTATAGAGAAAAAATAATATTCTATTTATTTAAGAATGTAATTATCATGTATAATTATGAGACGCTAGAATTGAATTTTTTTCAGCGTCTTTTAGGTGTCTACAATATGGCTTTGCCACTACACCAGATGTCCATTGGAGGCTAGAATTGAATTTTGTCGACAAGGAGAATGCTCATTTATCAATGTAATTGTAAAGGAGGAACGTATAAATTTATATTTTTTTCATTTTAGGTTATTTTTGTAATGTATGATTATTGTAGTCTAAAGGGTTGAGCTCAATTGGTTACAACTTTGAGTTTTCATTGTGGAGGCCCAAGTTCAAATCCCCATAGGGACATCTTGTGTGACTCTTAGTCTTCTTAGTTGGCTTGTGGTTTCTAGTGTGTTTGCTCGAAAGGAGGTGATATTTGTAAACAATCTCTAATATTAAAAATGTATGGTTATAGTATATATTTTGATTTTCATATTATCATTAGTTTAAGATACAATTTAACATTTTGTCATGATATTTATTTTACTAATATTTTATCTTTTTCATTTTTTATTAACTTTTCATTTTGAATTAGATTCTACTAGATATTTTGTTTCTTGGTGTCCTCTTGCCCAAAAACTCAAATCCTTGAATTCTAAGCTTAACAGTTCCAAAACATGATCATTATCTATTGACATAGATTTTTAAAATTTTAAATTGTACCTATAAGGTTGTATATTTATATGCATCATTCCAAGACACGTAAAAATTATCAAAAATATTTTGTCACAAAGCATGAAAAGTATTTCATCTATTATAGAAACCAATCATTATCAATGTGTTAGTGCTCTAATCTCTACCTTATAAATTTGCAGGACAAATCCTTGGAACTAATTTTGAGAATCAAAGTTGGTATATCCAATTGAGCAAGACTCCTAATTAAAATACATATAATATGGTCCAATTGATAATAAATAAGGTACAACTCTTCCACAAGTTATAAATGCCATCAAATTTAGAAGATTGTTCCTGTAATATCTCATATGACAATTAAAGAAATGACATATGTTTTGCAAACAAACACTTTAAACCCTTTTAAAACAAAATTAATCCAAGCTATTTTGTGACTACCTATTTTCTATGCTAACTCTTGTAGATTTTTTAAGCATATGATAACCTACAACCTATATGTATGTTTAGGTGTAAAAATATTTCAAAAGATGAGCCTCACAATGATTTTTACACCTTTAGGAATAGTTTGTAAATTTGAAACAAGAACAATTATGATAGAAGAAAGTATTTATCGTATAAGACCATAATCATTTCATCTATGGGTGAAAATTTCTAGCCTTGAAATCTATAAATAATAAAGTGTAGAAAAATATGAAGAAAGATTTGGAAAGAACTTTATGATAATCTCAAATAAGATAGCTTTAGAAAGTATTTTAAAAAATCATCAATTATCTATTAATGGTCACATAGTATCTAATATATTGTTTCAAAAAAAAATTATATAATAATCTTTCAACTAAAGACAAATCAATTAAAAAAGTAAAACTATAAATGACAGATAATAAGGATATATAGATATCTTGAAACATTGGGCTATTAGTGGAGAACTATTTGGTTAACAAGTAGTTGTATATTAATTTTTTTGGAGATACTTTTAAAATATTTCTTTAAAAAAGGCAACAGCCTACAACACAGCGGTTAAGTTTTGAGTCTCTAATTTGAGAGGTTTTGTGTTCGAATCTACTTAATCTTAACAAATAATAATAATTAAATCAACAAATAAAAATTAAATCTTGGCTTCAATTCATTACCCATAAAAAAAATCATTAAAAAATAAATCCAAGAATCAAACATAGAAAGTTCACACCCCAGAACATGTCATTGAAAATACTTGATGACAATAGATGTGTACCTTTATAAGAAAAAAATGTCTCGTTGTATAACAATAGGAGTTTGCTCATCTAAGCATGATGGTTAATGTTTATTTGGATGTTGAATTACATGTCAAGTACACCAATTTTTTTTTACAAATTATGTTCCAAGAATAGTTACTCTAAAATAAATGATACCAATGAATTTTCAAATAACAATATGACAAATTTATCGAAGAAATTCATCTATCCTCTCAAGGTAATACTAGATATTCTAAGAAGTACTTTTTGGATACCTTCTTCTCCATGTGAAGAATTTAACATTATCAAGTCCTCTTGAGTGATTATAAAATGAATAGTATTTTCCATAATTATTCAGTCAATTTCATTCTCCCTTCTCCTAAGAGCAACATAATCAACTTGCAATTAAATTTCATTTTTTCATTTTAAAAACCTACATAATTTCTAAGTCCCTTGATGATGGATTCCCAATTATTAGAACTTGAGAATTCGGAGGTAATTTTGCTTTAAAACTTTGTGAGTACACCCAAGGAAATAATTTAGAAACTATATAAGCTTATTTTGTCACCAACTCTTGATTACCTATTGCTAGATGTCTCATTCATGAAACCCCTTTATTCATTTATAACATGGATGCATGGTTCATTACCGTTGATCAAGTGCCACCTATTCTAAATTGATATCATTTCAATTGCCTTGAAATGCACTCAAAATACCTTTGCAAAATTTCTACTACCTTTTCAAATGCCTTAATTATATTGCTTACTCATTATGAATTGAATTTAAACTAACGAGAATTGAAAAGGAAACCTCAAAGAATAAATAATTCAAATAATTGGCACTCCATTGTCTCCATATCTTATTCCAATAATCTTGACATATTTAGGGATACAACCTTGTGGCCTAGTTAGATTTTAAGACTTTGGGATTTCTTTAAGGCCTCTATTTTGTTTTAATTCTTGGATGCAATAATTAGTGTTTTTTTCATGAAGAAACTATTACCTATTTCTTTTTTCCTTAATGCAAAAAATTAGGGTCTTGCCTCTACTTATTTTCTAAATCCAAGCATAGGTGGAAGTGGTGCTAGAATTCCACAAACATCAAGACCTCCTCAACTGTGAAGAGAACACTTATTACACCATGGTGATCATTTCACCTAATCACATTACTTACATGTTAGTATTATCGACTCCTCACTAGTGAGTCCATTCACACAAAGTCATATATCACTCTCTCCTACAAAGAGGGGTTCAACACCTTCCTTACCTGGGAGAGAGCTTCTAGGCTAACATAGGGTGCTATCAAGGCTTTTGTTTTGTTTTTACCACTAGGCTAAGGAGTATTAGTGTATTTTTTGTGCAAGACCCTAAAGATGGCTAGTAGATATGTGACTCTCATTTTGGGGAGTTCTTTCTCTTGGTTAGTTGCTTTGTAGGATGATCCACCCTTAACTTTTCCCCTCCATGCCTCTTAGCACACCACTACTTGTGCTTAGTAACGTCAACTCATCACCAATTGCTCCTTTCACAAAGTCATGTCTCAATGTAATACCCCTCTAACCCTAAAATAATTTTTCTGCTTTTGTGAAATTCTCTTGAGTGTGGTAAGATCTTTTTATGCTTCTCTTAGTGCTTAGATATTTGTGATACTTGTCTGATCTACTTCAATAGTTCATTCTAATGGTTTTATAATCTAGTACATGTTGACCCTAATGATAGACATGTTATCTTAAAGGATCCTTTGGTGTATGTGTGTGTAGCTCCACGAAGGTGTTGAAGACCTTTCTAGAAATGTCTAAGTTTAGGTCGATATGCGATGTGTTCTTGATGGATATATAAGTGATTTCTATACCTTCTTCTGTTAAGTTTGCTTTGGATGAATCATGTATTTTGTGTGGTGCTATTAGATGTTGATCATGATGTTGATGACTAGGCTATGTTAATTGTCTCTACCAATGCTCTCTTTATGCGATAATCTCTTTATGGTGTATGCTTTGAAGTAATCAACCTAATCCTGATCATTGATAAGTAAGGTGGATGATGATACACTTCTCAGATACTTTGATGTATTTATTTATGGTAATTATATTATCAGTGCATATGGATGTAGGAAACATATATCTTTTGGTTATATGATTTGATTATGAAGACTAACCCAATGCTCAAGATTCTAACCTTATTAATGATGATTCAACATGCTTTATGTGTATATATATCTGATGTGTTTTCATGACTTGGGATGAAATCTTAGTTACTCGCATAGTTGAGTTCCACACGATGTATCTATCCCAGTCATCTATTTGCAATCCTTTCTTTTATATGTACATCTATGCACATGTATTTTTGCTTTGTGATGCAGGCTTGTAGGTACCTGGCATCGAATTCACCTAACTTCACAGGTCTAAGCATGCCTCAATATCCTCGATCGTTGTTGTTGTTACGAAGATAGTACCAAGGTCTCGCAAGAACAAACCCACCTTTAGTCCTTTCCTTATGATCCTTTGCACCTGGGTTGGGTACTCTTTAGTTAGTTATGTATATGTTTTCCTTGCCATGATGGTAATTTGTTTTGTTTTCTGGATAGCTTGTTGTCTTAAAGTTGATATTGGAATTATTGAACCATAGGACTTGTTTGAGGACTAGTTTATGTGACTAGTAATTCTCTTTCTGCTAGGATTGAATGTTATAGAAGGATACTGGTATGAGTAAGTAATATAATATGGTATTAAAATACCTCATAATAAGTTTATAAAGTGTATTCTTAAATTAATTTTTTCTTATAAAATTATAATTAAATAGGTATATATACACATAGGCATATGGGTGCACACATATGCATTTGTTTATATATATACAAAGTTAGGAATTAAATAATATATGTATTTATAATTTATTAAACAAATTATAAAGGTTATATGGAAATATTAAACTAATTATTAATCATTAAATATTTACCTTGAGAGGAATTCCTTGTTGGCCAAGGTAAATAAATAAAAAAGTAAACTAAGAGATAGTAAATATATATACTTTGTATTAAAGTTAATCTACATTTATCTTTTCTAAAATAAATAAATTAAAGAATATTTATATAAGTAAGTGTGCGTGAATATCCTGCAACTCTAATGAATAAATTAATAATTAAGCTCTAAACTATTAACCAACCATTGGTTGCAAATGGTTGCAACGATTGGAATTTTCCCGTGCAACCACTCTTGTAAGATGCTTATGGGAGGAATTTTTGGGAGAAGAAGGGGGATGGTTCTTGGGAGGAGAATGGAGAATGAGGCTTTTAGGAAGGAAATTATAGAGAGGGAGTTAAAGGCTAAAACTTTGGGAATGATTTGCTCTTATAGTTTTAGTGATAAATCTTTAGAAGGAAAAAATTTTGTGATTGGAGATTAGAGAATTGGATGGAGAACTCCAGGGAGAGAGAGTTATTATGTTGTCGTGAAGCCTCTCTCTCGGTTGCATTTGATGGTATTGTGATGGTTTGTGATGAACTATATCTGATTGAATGTTTGAAGATGATAAGTTGATGATCACCGAGCTACAAAAGTGAATGCAAGACATTAAATCAGTTAATGTATTGTATTTTCATTGATGTCAACTTGATATAATCTGGTTGTTCATACGCATATTGTCATAAAATTTAAGAGACCGAAGAGACAAAGTTTATGTGGTCGGTAAAACATAAAAGTTTTGTATACACCGAGTGACAGTAAACACTGACAGATAGTGCACACTGACAGGCAGTGAACACTGAGAAGTTCACAGTGTATACCGTATTACCGAGTACCTCAGTAACCGAGCAAGTGTTACCAAGAAAGAACTATTTACCGAGCATAACTGAAGTTGTCATCGAGCACAATTGAAGTTAATGACCGAGATAACTAGAGTTGATGACCAATCAGAACTGAATTTCAAGAACAACAAAACTAGTTAGCTGGCAAGAGTTATATCTAGAGATTGATTGATTGATTGCTTTATTCTTAATGATCAGTTAAACTAAAACATGGAAGATATTTAAAGTGTAGTTATCAAGGAGAGATCTACAGAATAAAACTAAAGTAGAGCTTTACGGGATAAAGCAAAGAATGGAAAGTTTTACAGATCAAGAAGTGATCTACAACAAAAACAAGGAGATTGAGCGGTTAATAATGTCTATATAAAGAGACAAGTAATTTATTGGCAAGTGAGGAATGCTAAACATAACTCTGGTGAAGATAGAAGTCTTCATGCAGATCTGATCATACAGGCTGAAGAACAGAAAAAAAGAATTCTGCAGACACCGAGCAACAAAGGACAGAGCATTCACCGAGCAGAAAGAACAAAGGAAGAGAGAAAAGGAACTTGAGAGCATAAAGATCAGAGAAGTATTATTGGAGTAACAATAGATCTAAAAATATGCAAAAGTTGTATTATTGAACAGATCATTTATTGTATCAGTTTAACCATTGACTTAGAAAATCTCTTAATTGAGTGGGATTTAACAGTCCTTATTGTATTGAGATACTCAATAGTATCAAAAGGTTTTCTTGTTGACATCATAGTGTGTGCTAGGTCAAAATAAAAACTATTAGTTTTAAATCCTCTAACAAGGTCACACTTAACAGTGTGTTTGTAACCTTTAACAGGGTTGGCTCTTCACCAAGGTCACTTCAGAAGAGTGAAAATTTTGAGTTACTGGTCCCAAGTGGTTTTTCCCTTAATAGGTTTCCACGTTAAAATCTATGTGTCATTTCTTTACACATTAGTGATATTGGATTGGTCAGCTAACACTAAGTTTATTTGCCGCTACTCGGTAAATTCTAGAAAAGATAAACAGTATATCTTACCGAGCAGTTTATATTTGTTAAAGTTATTTAAGGAATACATCTTGATGGACTGAAAGATAACTAGAGGATATTATATTTGATATATAAGTTTTGGTTGGATTTTTGGAATTATTTTAAGGCCGCTGATTCACCCCCCCTCTCAATTATTCTAACAATTGGTACCAGAGCTTTGGTTCTTGGAAGAGAGCTTAAAGACTTAAGCTAAAGATCACAAGATGAGTAAAAGGGATGTGCCTAAGTTGAACTAAGACAACTTTTCATCATGGAAAATATGGATAAGACTTCATCTATCAGGCATTGGAAATGATGTCACACAATACTTGGATACTAAATATGTTGCACCTATTGGACCTCTGACTGTTGATCAATTGAGAGAGAAACATGAAAACAATTATATGATGATAGAACTTGCTTCTTCACTATCAGATGCTAAATTTGAGGATGTGAAAACATGCACCTCTGCAAATCAAATGTGGGACAAACTCAAGCTAGTACATGCAGGAGACACCAATGTGCTGAGAGTTGAAGTTGAAAGCCTAAGAGGAAAGTTTGATGACCTGAGAATGAAAGAAGGAGAGGACATCACTCAGTACAGTAGAAGAATCAAAGAAGTTGTTAATGCTATCCATGGAGTAGGAGGAGTACTTGAGGAAGAAATAGTTGTAAGTAACATTTTGAGAACCTTAATACCTATTTATGCTATTAGAGTATCTATAATTCAAGAAACGCGAGCAGTAGCTAGTAACAATGTTACTCTAGATAGTTTGATTGGTAAACTTATTTCATTTAAGATGAATAAATTTGACAACGGTGTCTTACCATCTATTGAGTCTGCATTCAAATCTTCTCTAAAGATAAGTAAATCAAGTCATAAACACACTACGAGAAATGACAGTGAAAGTGATAGTGATGACCAAGAACTTGACAAGATTGAAGCACTAATGGCTAGAAGATTGCAGAGAGGCAAAAGTAGATACAAAGGTAAATTACCATTGGTATGTTTTAACTGTAAAGAGATTGAACACTTTGTTGCTAGATGTCCTCTAAAAAGAAAAGAAGACAGAAACAATGACTGATCATATGAAAAGAATTTTGACAGAGGTGATGACGTAGATTACCGAAGGAACCGACAATCCGACAGAAGAGACAACCGAGACTACAATGAAAAAGGAAAGAAGGCTTGTTACCTGGCTCAGAACAAGGCTGAGAATACTGACACTGAATCTGATGAAGATATTGAGGTGGTATTTGTTGCTATGAAGGATGATTCAGATGAAGAGGAAAGGTATGTTGAGACTGCACTCATATCTAAGGTTAGTAAAAATTATTTCTAGATTATTGATAGTGGATGTACTCACCACATGACTGGAGATAAGGAAAAGTTTGAAACTTTTGAATATTATAATGGTGGATCAGTAAGAATGGGTAATGACTCACCTTGTCTGGTTGAAGGTAAAGGAACCATAATGTTGAATAATCTAATCAGATGTGAAAACGCATATTGGGTGAAAGGACTTAGCTATAATCTATTGAGTGTTTCATAGATAAATAACACAGGACACCGATTTGCATTTGAGAATAAAAAGGCAAAGATCTTTAATGAATTAGGAAGGTTGATCGGAACTGGTGAATAGACAAAAGGTAACCTATTCTATCTTGATGATATAAATATCACTTTTTTTATGGCTAGAAATGAAGACATATGGTTGTGGCATAAAAGGTTATGTCATGTGAATTTTGACAACATGATTAGGATAAGCAATAAAAGGAAAGTAAGAGGCTTACTGAGCAAGCCAAAGCCCAACCATGTTATGTGTAAGAATTGTCAAAAAGGTAAAATGACAAAGTCTAGTTTCAAGAGAAAAACCTACACATCTAATACTATTCTAGAATTAGTCCATACTGACCTATGTAGACCAATGAGAACAAAGAGCTACTATGGTGATAGATACTTCATTCTATTTGTTGGTGATTATTCTAGAATGATGACAGTTATGTTTTTAAAAGAGAAATCAGAAGCATTCAAGATGTTTAAATGGTATAAAGTTATAATGGGAAAACAAAGTGGAAAGGAACTAAAATGTTTAAGATCAGATAGAGGAGGAGAATTTATTTCTGATGAATTCACTAACTTTTGTAATGAGCATGAAATTCAAAGACAGGTTTCTGCACCGAGAACACCACAACAAAATGGGATTGCTAAAAGAAGGAATAGATCCATTGTTGATTGTGTCAGAACACTAATGATTGAGAAAGGCATCACTCAAACATTCTAGAGAGAACTTGTCAATATTGTTGTCTACACATTGAACAGAGTTCAATTGAAGAAAGACACCAATAAGACACCTTATGAGCTATGGTATGGACATACACCAAATGTAAGTTACTTTAGAATTTTTGGAAGTCAATGTTATATTTTGAAAGATGATAGAAATGGAAAGCTTGACTCCAAAAGTGAAGAAGGAATTTTTCTAGGTTATTCTACCAAAATCAAGGCTTATAAATGTCTTAACAAATCCTCTAACAAATCATTGAAAGTGCAAATGTTAAAGAGCATGAATTTGCTGAGAAAAATGATGAAAAAAGAAGAAAGGAACCAGAATACTAACACAGGTTTTTCTATAGTGAAGAACCTGACACTCTGCCCGAGTAATAGTGTATCGCTCCGAAGCGACAGAACAATGCACCCGAGCATGAGGCTGTAAACACTAAAAATTGGGAAATTTTTCACAATGATGTACCGAGTGATGGAGATCAAAATGAAGTTCAAGATGATGATCAGAATGATGAACAAAGAGTTGAATCGATACTTGCCAAGTATGTCAAAAGACACCATCAACAAAACCAAATCATAGGAGACAAGAAGGCTGGAATGAGAACAAGAAGTAAGTCACTAAACACTAGATGTTTAATATGTGATTTTGAGCCTAAATTCGTTAATACTGCACTTGAAAATGAAGAATGGATCAGTGCTATGAATGAAGAGATAGAGAAGATTGAGAAGAACAGAACATGGACATTAGTACCTAGACTAGATGACAAGAATGTCATTAGTACCAAATGCATATTCAGAAACAAGATAAATGAGAATGGAGAAGTCACATGGAACAAAGCAAGATTAGTATGCAAGTGGTATGCACAAGAAGAAGGTATTGACTATGGAGAAACCTTTGCACCCATTGCTAGACTAGAAGGAGTCGGAATTCTAATTGCTTATGCTTCATTCAAAGGATTCAAGGTATACCAAATGGATGTCAAATCTCCATTCCTAAATGGAATATTAGAAGAAGAAGAAGTATACATTGAACAACCAGAAGGATTTGTTGATCCTAACAAGAGAAACATGGTTTGTAGACTACACAAAGCCTTGTATGGATTGAAGCAAGCACTGAGAGAATGGTATGAAAGACATCACTCCTATCTCATAAGTATTGGATTTGTAAGAACAAGTGAAAACAATAATCTATATTTAAAAGAAGATACTGATGATAACATTATGATTGCTGAAATATTTGTTGATGATATTATATTTGGTGGTAACGATATGTTAAGCAAATCATTTGTTGCTGAAATGAGCAAAGAGTTTGAGATGTCAATATTTGGGGAGATCAAATTCTTTCTTGGTCTACAAATTCTTCAACAGGATGCAGGCATCTACATCACACAATCCAAATACATCAACGAAGTTCTCAAGATATTCAAGATGGAGGACTCCAAGCTAGTTGGAACACCTATGGAAACCAGATGCAAGCTAACAAATGTAGACAAGTCAACCGAGTTAAATCAGACCCTATATAGATCTATGACTGGCAAACTCATGTATGTTGTTCATACTAGACCAAATATAACACACGTAGTTGGAATAGTTGCAAGATTCTCTGCTAATCCCAAGGAATCACACATGACTGTTGTCAAAAGAATTTTGAGATATCTAAAGAATACCGAAGACTATGAATTATGGTATAAAAGAGAAGGAAAATTTGATCTTAAAGTCTACACATATTTTGATTAGGCTGGAAACTTAGATGATAGAAAGAGCACAACATGAGGAGCATTCTTTATGGGTGACAAATTGTCACATGGATAAGTAAGAAGCAAGGATGCATCTCACAATATACAGCAGAAGCAGAATATGTGGTTGCTACTGAATATTTCTCTAACTTTGCATGGATCAAACAATTACTGGAAGGTGGGTAAAAGCACAATAATTTGTCACCATTTTACAAAGGAAAAGGTTAACAACACCAAAATTGTAATCAAGCGCATAAAAGTCACATTTCTGTTGAGAATTTGAAGATGATGTAAACTGATGAAATGTGTGGAATAGGATGAATTTAATGCCTATTATTTTTTTAAAAAAAAATTCAACAAAAACTAATATGTTTTTTAAAATTTTTAGGTCTATTTTTCATTTCATGAAAAATACTGCAAATCAGGGAGTTTACTTCCCACCAAATCATTATAAGTAAAACATTGTTTTTTCCTCCAATTTTAGAATATGTTTTAGATGACATGTATAGCTAGTGCAGAAAAAAAGAAAGAAGTGTTTTCGATCTATAGTTTTCCCGTTATAAGTTTTCAAAGTTGAAATTACCTGAAATCAACAGTTTTTGTCTCCCGCCACTTTTTCCCTATCAAAACTATACCAAAAACCAAATAAATTACATATTATTGAAGAGGACTCTCTTCTCTAGTGTTTTCTATGATTTTAAAAAAGTTATGAATTGATTTAGCATTTTTTAATATTTTCTGAATCAACAACTTCTCAAAGCTTTATATACCTACATGTAGTTTTTAGCAAATTTGTTCAACGTTTTGTAGTCAAAACAATATAAAATTTATATGTCAAGAATCTTCGTTCTGAGATCTAGAAAAAGGGTACTTTTAGTTTTTTGACATTTTCTATTTTGACCAGAGAATGGAATGGCAGAAGTGCAAACTTCTAGATTTTTTATGTTTTTGGAGGTTTGGCTGCCAACATGGCATGCCACCTAGGTAGACTCGGCCCAGTCAGACTCGGTCGAGTCATACTAGCCCTTGCATTGGCTCGCACATGAGCCTACTGGGCCACATAGGCACCAAGTAGGTGTCATTCGGTGCCACGGGGACTCGGCTTTGTTAGACTGGGTCGAGTCAATCAAGTTAGCTTAAAAGGTGACAGATTGTTATGCTTTTGACTAGGTATGAATATGAAAACTCTTGAACCAGTGAATATTTATTGTTATAATACTAGTGCTATCAACATTTCAAGGAACCCTATCATGCATGCTAAGACTAAGCATATTGCTATCAAGTATCATTACTTAAGGGAACAAGTGCAAGAGAAATAGGTGACACTGGAATATGTTCAATCCAAGGAACAATTAGTAGACATATTCACAAAGTCATTGCCTAAAGACACATTTGAGTGCCTGGGAAAGAGATTAGGGGTCCGACCCTTGTCTATTGGTCACTAAGCTGACTAGGAGGCTGCATCAGCCTACACATAATTAGAAGATCATTCATGTTGATGCAAGCAAAGAGATGGACTGCAAAGATATATCAGTAAACCAACAAGTTACTTATCTCCATCGAACACTAGAGTTATTGTATTGCTAATGGAGAGGAAATTCAAGGAATATATTATAGAAGAGGGAGATTTAGTTTGGCATTGTTGTCAAAGGGAGAGATGAATTAAGGGAGAGATTATATCCATATGAAATATCTATCATAAGTATTTAAAGGGAGAGATGTACTTAATGAATATGAAGAAAAGTATTCAATGAAATATATTGTTGTCAAAGGAAAAAGAGATATGAATAGAAATATCCATCAAGGAGAGGAACAGTCAAAGGGAGAGAAAACATTAGAGAAAGATTCAAAGAAACATCCGTTTAAGGGAGAGAATTGGAAAATTTAACACTGCATATCTATCCAGAAAAGGGAGAAGAGATTCTACAACAAAGGGAGAGATAGAATCAGAAATTGCTACATTTATCCAGTGAGGGGAATGAAGAATGAAGAAGTACTCTGCAAGAATCAAATCTAAGCTAGAAGAGCTTACTGAGAGTCAGACATTTGTATTGGTTATATAAGTTTGGTAGAGATTGATGAACTACAACTAATATATTTCATATTGTATTAGTAGTATGTATTATGTTGCCATCAATGCCAAAGGGAGAGATTGATGAACTATAACTGATTGAATGTTTGAAGATTTTAAGTTGATGATCACCGAGATGCAAAAAGTTAATGCAAGACATTAAATCAGTTAATGTATTGTATTGTCATTGATGTCAACTTGATATAATCTGATTGGTCATACTTCAAAGAACCAAAGAGATAAAGGTTATGTTATCAGTAATGCATAAAAGTTTAGTATACACCAAGTGACAATAAACACCGACGGATGGTGCACACCGACAAATAGAGAACCCCGAGAAGAGTCACAGTGTAAATAGAGAAAGATATCCCAGCAAGCATACCGAGCAAAACCAAAGTGATACTCAAGCAGAAATAAAGGTCACAGTGTTACCCGACAGACAGACAACCCCAACAGATAGAGATGTCCGAGGATAAATGAAGTCAAGACTGAGAAAACAAGGAGTTAAAACACCGATCAAAATTGAAGTTTATAAATGTCAAAAGACTTAGCTGGCAGGAGCTAAATATAGAATTAACTATTTGATTACATTGTTTTCATCGACCAGTTAAAAGCTAAAGATAAGCTAGAGATTTAAAGCATGTTTATTCCATTTGTCAAGAAGAAATCTATGGGATAAAACTAAAGCAAGCTTTAAAAGAAGAATGGTGAGATTTGCGGATCATGTCAAGAACAAGAAAGACAAGGACTTAGAAACAGTGAAAATGTCGATAAAAGAGACAAGCTAATTCATTATCAAGAGAGGAATGCTGAAGAGAATTCTGGTGAAGATAAGAAGTCTTCATACAGACCTGATCATACAAGTTGAAGAACAAAGCTAATATTTTTGTAGACACCGAGCAACAGAGAAGAAACAACATTCACCGATCAGGAAGAAGTGGAGAAAACAAATTGAAGAGAACATTGATCAGAAAGGTATTATGAGCTTACAATAGATCTGAACATCTGCAAGATTAAGTTGTATTTATGAACACATCATATACCATTTTAGTTTAACCATTGATTCATAAAATCTCTTAACAGAGTAGGATTTAACCATCCTTTATATATTGAGATACATCCCAAAGAGTATCAAAAAGTTTCTCATGAAGATAACATATTTAATGCCAGATATCAAGTGACAAATTGTTAGTTTTAAATCCTCTAACAAGGTCACACTTAACAGTGTGTGTGTAACCTTTAACAGGGTTGGCTCTTAACCGAGCTCACTTCAGAAGAGTGATAATTTTGGGTTACCGGTCCCAAGTGGATTTTCCCCTAACAGGGTTTCCACGTTAAAAATCCATGTGTCAAATGTATATGGTTCATTACTTTGATGTTTTTCTTTACACATTACTAAAATAGGCTTGATCGGTAGACACTAAGTTATTTACTGTATTTCGGTAAAGGTTAAGAAAAGATAGACTGGTACTCGGTAAAGCTAAAGGAAAGGATAAAAAGAATAAACACTAAGTAGTATATGTGTGTGTTCTTTTTGTACCTGTTAAGAGAGACACAACACTTCAATAGGTCATTGCATTAGTGGAAAACATGGTTAGATGAGCATATAAAACAACTAAAATTGACATATTGCTTTCTAACTAAGAAGAGTATGATAAATAACACAATAGCCCTCAGATTATGCTACTATCAGTGACATATACGACTTAGCATGAAAGACTTTAGTTAAAACAAGAAAGATATCTCCTAAACATGCGTTCTAGCTCTAAAAAGCATGAAAATAACAATGCATGAACATGAAATCTAAAATATGATATGAGTCTAGGTTTATTCTAACAACATAACAATGCAATTTTACTCTAAAAATGAAGGGTTATTTGTGCTAAAAAACCTCTTCTATTTATAGAAGAATGAGGAGAGAGAGGGGGGACAAGGTGCATTAATGGAGTTGAAAAACTCATTGATGGTGTGTAAGAGCAATAAATGCCAAAGGCATTGAAGAGGCATGGGTTTAAGGAATCTCCATTAATGAGGCATTAATGAGAGCCTTAAATAAGCATAGGAAGGTTGTAAGAGGGTGGCTTGAGAAAGTGGACTTGAGGGAAGGAATCTTGAGATTCCTTGACTTTCTCAAGTGGGTGGAGTTCTTAATCACTCCCTAATGCAATGTGACAACATTAGGAGGTGGGTTATGATAGAATTAGGATTAGGATTAAATTAGCATGGGGTGAATGGGTTGGGATAGGTTCAAACCCAGGGTCAAAGTGGTTGAAGTGGGTTAGGTTAGGGGTTTAGAGGAATATTAATGAAATGAATTAAACTTATTTAATTCATTCAAAAATAGGATATTAATTATTTAAACAATTAATTGTTTTTTAATAATCAATAGGACTATAGCCAATTTAATTAAATTAATTAGGCTAGGGGAACAGGTTCATTTGCAAGTGAGCAATTGATTTAGGGTTTTATTTAATTCCTTTATGATTAAATACTATAGCCATGTTTGAATTTGATTTGTTTTAATTGGTTTGAATTGATTTTAATTGTATGGTTGTAGTAGTTAATATAATTTAGTGATAAAAATCACCTAGGACATTAAATCTGATTTAAAATGAATTATGCCAAAGTAACATTGTCATGACATAATTGAGGGTATGATCACACTTAGGGAAAATAGGGTCTATAGTCGGAACAAACCAAATTCAGGTGGTTACAGTATATACATGTTAGATTCACACAAGGCATACATCTTGTAGGACTAAAAATAACTAGAGGTTTATATTTGTGGTATAAACTATTGGGTTGATTTATTGGATTAATTATTGAGGTCACTGATTCACCCCCCCCCCCTAGTTATTCTAACAAACTTCAGTTCATTTTTCTCCCTTTCTTTATTTTGCTCGGTGAATGCTCTGTCCTATGTTGTTTGGTGTCTGCAGAATTTCTTGGCTCTGTTCTTCATCCTATATGATCATATCTGCATGACGAATTCAATCTTCACTAGAATATACTCAGCATTCCTCTTTTTCTAATGAATTCCTTGTCTCTTTATATAGACATGACTAGCCGCTCAATCTCCTTATCTTTGTCGTAGATCACTTCTTGATCCTTAAAACTCACCATGCTTGATTTATCCCGTAAAGCTTTTCTTTAGTTTTATTCCACAAATCTCTCCATGATAGTTGTGAATAAAACTCACTTTAAATCTCTTTCATGCTTTAGTTTAACTGGTCATTAAGAATAAAGCAATCAATCAGTCAATCTCTAAATATAGCTCTGCCAACTAAGTAATTTTGTCATTCTTTAACTTCATTTCTAATCGGTCATCAAATTCAGTTAGCTCGGTCATTGACTTCAGTTATGCTCGGTAACAACTTCAATTTACTGCAGTGCTCAGTATACAGTATAAACTGCTCGGTGTTCATTGTCCATCGGTGTGCACTGTCCGTCGGTGTTTACTGTCACTCGGTGTATACAGACTTTTATGTTTTACCGATAACATAAACTTTATCTCTTCAACTCTTCAAGGTTATGATATTAATTGTATGAATAATCATAATATATAAAGTTGACATCAATGATAATACAATACATTAACTTATTTAATGTCTTGCATTCACTTTTGCATCTCAGTGATCATCAACTTATCATCTTCAAATATTCAATTAGTTATAGTTCATCATATTTTTCTCATATGAACATGATAGTTAATACTTATCTAGATGTTGAATTACATGTCAAGTACACCAAAAAACAATTCACAAATATTTTTACAAGTTATGTTCCAAGAATAGTTACTCTAAAAAAATGATACTAGTGACTTTTCAAATAACAATATGACAAATTTATCAAGGAAATTCATCTATCCTCTCAAGGTAATACTAGATATCCTAAGATGTACTTTTCGGATACCTTCTTCTCCATGTGAAGAATTTAACATTATCAAGTCCTCTTGAGTGATTTTAAAATGAATAGTATTTCCATAATTATTCAGTCAATTTCATTCTCCCTTCTTCTAAGAGAAATATAATCAACTTGCCATTAAATTTCAATTTTTTATTTTAAAAACCTACATAATTTCTAAGTCCCTTGATGATGGACTCTCAACTATTAGAACTTGAGAATTCAAAGGTAATTTTGCTTTAAAACTTTGTGAGTACACCCAAGGAAATAATTTAGAAATTATATAGCCTTCTTTTGTCACTAACTCTTGATTACCCATTTCTAGATGACTCATCCATGAAACCCCTTTATTGAGTTATAACATGGATGCATGGTTCATTATCGTTGATCAAGTGCCACCTATTCTATATTGATACAATTTCAATTGCCTTAAAATGCACTCAAAATACCTTTGCAAAATTTCTACTACCTTTTCATATGCCTTAATTATATTACTTACTCATTATGAGTAAAATTTAAACTAACAAGAATTGAAAAGACAATCCTCAAAGAATAAATAAGTCAAATAATTGGCACTCCATTGTATCCATATATCTTATTCCAATAACCTTGACATATTTAGAGATACAACCTTGTGTCCTAGTTACATTTCAAGACTTTTGGATTTCTTTCAAGCCTCTATTGTGTTTTAATTCTTGGGTGCAATAATTAGTGTTATTTTTCATGTTGAAGCTATTGCCTATTGTTTTTTCCTTAATGAAAAAATTTTGTTCTTACCTCTACTTATTTTCTAAATCCAAGCATAGGTGGAAGTGGTGCTAGAATTCCACAAACTTCAAGACCTTCTCAACTGTGAAGGGAATGCTCATTACATCATGGGGATCATTTCACCTAATTGCATTACTTACATGTTAGTAATTTTGACTCCTCACTAGTGATTCCATTCACACAAATTCATATATCACTCCCTCCTACAAAGAGGGGTTCAACACCTTCCTTGCCTGGGAGAGAGCTTCTAGGCTAACATAGGGTCCTATCAAGGCTTTTGTTGTATTTTTGCCACTAGGCTAAAGAGTATTAGTATGTTTGTTGTGAGAGACCCTAAAGATGGCTAGTAGATATGTGACTCTCATTTTGGGGATTTATTTCTCTTGGTTGGTTACTTTGTAGGATGATCCACCCTTAACTTTTCCCATCCATGCCTCTTATCATGCCACTACTTGTGCTTAGTAACATCAACTCATCACCAATTACTCTATTCACACAGTCATATCTCACTACCTCCTCCTAAATATAGGGGTTCAAAGCCTTCCTTCAAGGAAAAAGATTTTATGTTAACATGGGATGGTATTTAGGCTTTTATTGTGTCTTTGCTACCATGCTAGGGAGTATCAGCGTTAGTTTTTATGTTGGACTTTTAAGATGGCTAGTAGATCCTTGACTCCCATTTCAAAAAAAAATATTCATCTTTGTTGTGGTTACTTAGTAGGAGAATCCACCCCTTTCTCTCCTCCCCCACCTCCACCTCTTAAAGTCATTACTTGTGCTTAGCTAGACACACATTTAATATTTTATGTTTTATCTTGTAATTGAGTAGGCCATTTTGTTTTGTAAATATTCGATATTACACTATTATTTCTTAGCTAAGGGCCCGTTTAGGTACTGGAATACCATATCCTAGATATGGTCAATTCTGGAAGATGTTGCAATTCAAGAAGATTCTTATCCTCAAAATGAAATTCAGAATATGGACTGACCCGTTTGGTTCACCCGGAAGATGACTGAGAAGATGCATAAGGAATTTTAATTCTTTATTTTTTAATTTCTTTGAATATGGTGTGTATATGTGTGTATATATACACACATGCACACATGTGTATATGTGTATACATGTGTGTACATACACATGTACACACATACACATGTGTGTGTATACACACACATACACACATGTGTATATATACACACATACATGTGTAAATACACATACAAGTGTGTATCCATGTATACACATATACACATATGTGTATATATACACACATACACACACACACATATATATATATACACACACACATTACATTACATGTGTGTATATATATACATGTGTATATACACATATGTGTGTATATACACATATGTGTGTATACACACATGTCTATATATACATGTGCATGTATATACACACATGTGTGTATATATATATACACACATGTGTGCATATACACACATGTGTGTATATATATATACACACATGT
>MU224870.1:407661-421718 GCA_018584345.1 Thuja plicata | reverse complement strand
GGGAGTGTTAGTTTGTTAGCTTGGACAACTATCCCACCACTTGCTAACAATAATTAATTAATTATTAATTATTTGTTTGATTCCCCTAGGTGACAACTTGCAACAACTTGCAATTAATTTTTTGTTTGGTTGTTGAGTTGTAATTTATCTCAGCTGTTGATTGAGAATTGATCTCGGCCGTTGGTTTACCAACGAGGGTAGTATAAAAGGGGGTCTAGGGGAATTTGGAGAGCATTTGCAGTGTTAGCAAATGAGTTTGCAGTGATAGCTAACAGTCTTTCAGTGTTACCAGGGGCGCAGTGATAGCGTTGGGGATAGCAGTGGAGGAATATCAGTAGGAGGAGTTAGGAGATTGTCTAAGTTCTGCCAGTGAGAGGCAATGAATTTTGTATCTCTTAATTTGCTGAAGATTAATATATATTTCTCATCTGCAGTACTGGTTTTCCCTTCGGGGTTTTTCCAGGGACGATTTGTCCAAAAATATTGTGTTCTTTGTGTTGCATATTTCTTTCCGTATTTTTATTGGTGAAGTTACAGTTGTGTTATTTTTCGATATTCAGCTGTAAATTTATTTTCAGCAGTTAAATAATCTTTATGAGATAGGAGATTAATAATCAATGATTGCAATAGGAATTTTCACAAGAATGAGATATCGACAGTGAGATAGATTGGTAATCTTAATGTTTTGAAATTAAATTTAAAACAATGTAGGTAATTATATTAATATAATTAAAAATTTATTTATAAAATAAATATAAATACATTTTCATTTATATTTTGTTATAATATTTTTACACAATCATATATAAAATAAATTTATACTTTTAAAATAAAATTATTAACTATTATAGATAGTTGAAATAAGAATATTGCTTAACTTTATATCTTTTTATTAAAAAAATATATCAATTTTAACTCAATAATACATTGAAATTAAATTGAGATAAATATTTCATTTATATACAATAATTTAGGTATTTCACAGAAAAAAGGAAATAATTTCGTTTCTAGATTTTGATAAAAGATGGATTTTTGAAATTTCATAAAGAAATTCATTCAAAGTAGATTTAATTGCTTTGAAAGGACATCTATTATTATCGTCTTACGTCAACCAAACCCAAATTTGATGCTATGTTGCTTTTACTTTCTGAAAAAAGAGACGGCGAATGGGCAGACAACGTAGGCAATGCAATGTTTGACTAACGGTGTTGATGGCTGGGAATATATCAATGAACGCTTCCATAGCCTATAAGCCTTGAGGCGGCCTTGCAACGTCCAACCTATGCAGACTTAAAGGTATAAGAAAGAGGTCATGGAGAGATGGATGAATAGAGAGAGGGATATGTGTCTAGATGGAGTGATAATGTGTGTGTGTGTGTGTGTGTGTGTGTGTGTGTGAGGGGGAGAGATAGGGTGTGTGCGTGTGTGCATGAGGAGGGAGAGATAGGGGAGAGTGTAGATGGAGATTGAGAGGAAGGGAGACATGGAGAGAGAGAGAGAGAGAGAGAGAGAGAGAGAGAGAGAGAGAGAGAGAGAGAGGTGTAAATATTTAAAAAAATAAAGTATGAGAGAGGGAGAAATATCAAGATAAAGATGTAAGTAGAAAGTAATAGAGAGAGGTAGAAAGGGGGAGATATATCGGCATAGAGAGTGATAGAGAGATGACAAGATAGAGATACATATAGAGGGAGAGATGAGAGAAGAAATACAGAGATGTAAAGATTAAAAGGTATAGGAAGGGGGTGATGGAGAGAGATGGCTCGATAGAGATATAGATGAATATAAAGTGGGAGGATGGGGAAAAATAGATAGAGAGTTAGACATAGATCAAGAGGTAAAGATAGAAAGAGATCTAGGGAAATACAGAGGGAGACATAGACACTGAGAGATAGAGAGGAAGAAGAGTGACAAACAAATGGACAACTACTTAAATGAGACTGGTTTTCACTTTGACCAACTGTTGTTTTTTAAGTAGATTTGAATGGCTTACGCAAGAGGATATTTACAGAGATGAGATTTGAATATGACATATGCGGGAAAATTGAATTATATAAAATATTTGGATTGTCAAACACGCACGCATACATCTTTTACATTGTCTGCAACATTTTGAATTGTTAAGCGGGCACACATTCAAAGTAACTTATACTAGGAAAAAAACAATACAAAATTTAGAAAGAAATTCTAAATGAACACCACATTTAGATCTTTAAAATGAATTTGATGGTATCCAATTTGTATGCTAAAAATCTATTTTTTACACATTTATTTTTTACCCTAATGAATTAGGAAGACAAATCTATTTTTTACACATTTATTTTTATAAAATTATAATACATAAATAATCTACATACATTTCATAACTTCAATTTTTTTAATGGCTGAAAAACTATAACATTATATAGTCAATCCAGCTGTGTAGTGTGTAATCAAGCCAGGCAGTCAAACTCAGCTCGTAGGCATCCACATGACAATGTGAGCAAGCAAATCCTAACAGCCCCACAATTGGGAATTGACTGCCTCCACCATTAGTACACAATAGATACTCTAATGAAGCAACTTGGATCATCCCTTAACCTTCTTAAAACATCACAAAGTACAGTTGTGGTAAATCAGTGAATCTTATGATGAATCTACAGCGTTTTCAGAATGTACAATTCTATGCTAAGTATAGGTCGGTGGATTGCTAGGTCAAATGCACCCAGTATAGAAATGGGATGGAATGCTTTGAGATTTTGTTGAGTTGGAATGTTCTTTTTCCAAATACAGTACAATAAAACAAATCAAGCGTCATATCATCGAATGATAAAATAATAGTATTTACTTATAAGTTATAAACTGGAAATTGTGAGTTAAGAGCTTGTAGATGTTATTTTTATTTTGTTCTATTTCTATGGTTTTTCATAATTGTGTAATTCTAATTTTGAGTAGTGATAAGTAGAAACATAATTTCATAATCTTAGTTGCAATTAAATAATCATACATTAAGTGGCAATATCAATTCTCTATTATATCTCAATATCAATTCTCTAAGCATAGCCATTTGTACAACTACATTCAATCTAGCACACACAAGACATTAACTCAAATTTGGTATACAATGCTCCAAAATTGATAACCTATGCACACAATTTTGCAATTTAAATTCTAAAAATAGGGCACCCATTAAGAGTTTATGATTTAAAAAATTTGACAAAAAGACACAAATAATAGAACATTTTTTTCCCTGATTAATCTTTGGCAGATATAGAGGAAGAGGGACATGGAGAGGAGAGAGAGGGGGGAGAGTGCAGATGGAATATGTAAATATATAAAAAAATATATATATAGAGTGAGAGAGCGAGAAATATAAAGATAAAGATATAAGTAGAAAATAATAGAGAGAGGTAGAAAGGGGGAGATATATAGAGATAGAGAGTGATAGAGAGATGACAAGATAGAGATACATATAGAGGGAGAGATGGGAGAAGAAATATTGAGATGTAAAGATTAAAAAGTATAGGAAGGGGGTGAAAGAGAGAGATGGTTGGATAGAGATATAGATGAATATAAAGTGGAAAGATGGGGAAAAATAGATAGAGAGTTAGAGATAGATCAAGAGGTAAAGATAGAAAGAGATCTAGGGAGATACAGAGGGAGACATAGAGAGGGAGAGATAGAGAGGAAGAGATATAAATATATATAGATGGTGAGATCTATTGATAGAGAGATAAGGATATATAGAGAGGGTGAGAAAGAGTGACAAACGAAGGGATGAATACTTAAATGACCTTCCATAACTCTACGGCGTTCCCATTGCACACTAAGGTGCGATTGCTAGTAGATATTGCAAGTTCATTCATCCCATTTTGTATGGGAAAGGATTATTGGCCATGAACTTTATTTTCATATTTTTCAGGTACAGTGGTTTTTAAAAAATTTATTTATTTGGCAATTTTACAATTAAAATTTAAGTATTATGGGTTCATATTAATAGATATGATGTTGCATCAATATGTCTATATTGAGGTGTAATGATATATCTTTTTAAAAAGTTAGACTTCTAGTTGTATTTTAAGTTGTTTTTGGTGGTGTTTTTATGTGGTATTACATGATTTGTTGCTTTTTAGATCTAGTGAAAATATTACATTCAATTATTAGTGATAATGGTCAAAACTAACAATCTTGAAGTCATATATTGTATTAGACTTTCATAAGTAAATAAAATCACAAATATGCGAAAAATGCCTGTGAAAATGCGAAATACAGAGAATCTATTGTGGCGGGGAACTAGGGTTCATGTCGTGAATTTTTTAGCCAGAATCAATGGCATCTCCTTGCAAATGAATGCTCTGATCCACCTTCTTTTGTGAATGGGATGTATTGAACAACTCATGAAAAAAGGAAATATGATGCTTACATTGAAAATAGATTTATGATTTATGTGAAAGTGAAGAGGTCTCGATAGCCAAAGGTCTTTTAAAAGGGTATGACTCCCCCTCCACATACTCAAATGGAGCCTGGATGACAAACTGTGAAGAATTGAAAATCATGGAGATTCGAGCGTGCTTTGGTCATGGAGGGTAGGAATGGCAATAGGTGGAATAAAATTAGGGCTTCCCAAATTTGGGCAATGCCAATTACATCCTCGACTTTGAAATTTGCCTATTGTGTAAACAACATCACGTTAGGAAGAAGAAATCCTTCCTCCCCCTCTAAGCAGACATTTGAGGTCTGATTTGATGGCTCCTCCGCGCTTTTCTGCTCACAATGGATTTTTTTGCTCCAAGAGAAGGTGAAGGGTTTGATGACCTTATGGAAAGACATGTTGTCAATTAGTGCAAAAACACTTAGTCATCACAGATTTGATCGAGCCAGCAGTGCAACCCGAGTACTTACAGTGTAACCTGGGCAGTGGCAGTGTCGATCAAGTGACAGTGGTAATCAGTACTACCCAAGTGATCAATATGACCCGAATACATAGTGTAGCCTGAGTGACAGAGTTTACTATGTTGCCCAAGTGACAGCATATTGCCCGAGTGCCACAATATCACCCGAGTGGATTACTGGACCCGAGTAACAGTTTTGGGCTAACTTAGCTTATATTGTTTAATATTAATTTATCTTACGGAAGCCAACTTACAAAAGTATTTGATTTGGATAAGGTATAAATATAAGGTATTTTTTTTATCCAAATGTGAGTGAAAAGAAGTGTGTACGCGAATATGAAGTGGCAGATTGTTTAAGAGGCTACAACAGTATAAGGAACAACAGAGACTCATCTGTCACATTCAGGTGATTAGTTTTATATCATTGGATCTTATTTAGCAAATCAGAGTTGCATAGAAGATCATCTACTGGTTCATCCTAACAGGTGCATCAACAAAATCATCTAACAAGGTGGACTTAACAGTCCTTCACAAATCTCCTAGAACAGAGTTGCATACTTAATTGTATTGTACTAAATCCTTTCACAAGGTGGACCTAACAGTCCTTATTGCTCCTAACAGGGCAGGCCATTAGAAGTGGTCAATTGTAAAATTTAACATGCTAAATTTATACTGCAGTAATAAATATTGTGGGTACCATCCCCGCCCTAGTTTTACTTTCTATTTGGAAGGTTTCAGGGTAACCAAATATTGTGTCAAGTGTTGTGGATGTTTATTACTTTTCAGTTTCATGCATGCAATCAGATTAGATAATCTAATAAAGGATTAAAGAGATTAAGTTTTATTGGTTCCTGTTTCATCCCCCCCNTTTCCCCCCCCCCCCCCCTCTCAGTCACCTAGCCTTAATATATTTCCAATAATTGGTATCAGAGCTAAAGGTTCTCTTAACAGAAGTTTTACAGCTTGAGCAAAGATCAGAGGCAATGGAAATATACAGACTGGAGAAAGCCATTGAAAATGAAAAGATACATCTACAAGTGGCCATGGATCAGATCAGAAAACTCAAGGAGCAGCTCTCTCTTTCCCTAAAAAGAAGAAAATATTTAGCAGTATAGATGAATGATAAAATTTACATAGAAGAAACAATTGAAGACTTATGTAAAGAAAGAAGTTCTGAAGAAGCAGATGCAGCCATTGAAGACCTACTTGCAAAGAATCTCAATTTACATGAAGAAGTACAAAAGTTGAAAAGAGAACAAGAAATTCATTCAGTCATAATATGTGAAGTCATGGAACAAAAGAATCAAGCAGAAAATGACAGAGAAATGGCACAAGAAGATAAAAGATTGTTGAGTACAAGATTAGAGGAAAAAGAAAATGAAATCCATCATTTGTCACTTCAGCAAGCAGATATGATAAATCAACTCAATAATGTAAATCAAGAAGTTATCAATCTAAGGATAGAAAATGAAAGACTACAGAATGAACTCAATATTGAAAAGCAAACCAATGAAAGTATGATGAATTCATAGGTAAGTATGGATCAATTGACAGAGAAAACTCAACTCAGACATCATGGACAGACTGGATTAGGTAATACTAAACAAGGTGAATCCTCACAGCAAGGAACTCAAAAGAATAACAAACCTACTTGTAATCATTGTGGCAAGTTAGGGCACACAAAAAATAAGTATTGGAGTAATGGAAAATTAAAGTTTAATGGTAAATGCTACAGATGCAACAAACATGGACATAGGCAAGTGAATGCACTGAGAAACCTAAGTTTGAAGGAAAATGTTTCAATTGTAACAAACAAGGTCATAAATCTTCCGAGTGCAAAACTAAGAAATAGAACCTCGCTGAACAACTAGCTAAAGCAATTTTTGGTTGGGATTACAACACATGGAGAAAATGTTGTCATTGTGGTGAATATGGTCATATTCATGCAAATTGTGCAAAGACTAGCGTTAGAAAAAGGAATCCTACTAAGAGATGTTATGTATGTAAACAACTCGGTCATCTAAGCAAGAATTTCATGAACAGAGAAAAAGTGGATACTAGTTTTGAGAAAGGAAAAGCAAAAGTTCTGAAATCAGAACTTAGATGAGTTAGCAGTGGGTAAGGAAATATCCTAAGAGTTCATATCAAAACAATGAAGGATCGAATGGCACCCAAAGAAGTGATTTGTGTGGATCTACCATCTCCAAATAAATATGCAAGGAGACTACTGGAATAGTGCATACTTGAGCCATCTGACATTAGTTCCAGACATGCTAGCAAGTCCAAATCAACATATTGATGCACTAGGACACATTATAGTTTTAACCGAGTCAGGATCTCAGTTACATCCGAGTTACACAGGCTTAACCGAGTTAAGTCAGGTTGTATGGTTTTGAGGATGCAGAAGTTAGTTTTTGCCGAGCTTCATTCCGAGCTATGCCATATACCATGTATGGAGCATTTAATGAAAACTCAACAGTAAAATCTCTTATAAAAGATGAATTTGAAAGGTTATTGTTTACAAATTTTTCAGTTTGCAGAGCAATTTAGAGCCTTAAGCGATTCAGAGAAAATTTGTGTTCGAAAGCTTTAAGTTGTGAAGTTTTATCAAACCTCCGAGCATTATGGTGTCTACATCCAGCAGCAAGGTTAAGAAAGGATCTGAGATTTTGGTGAGGAATGCTATCTGCGAACCTCCAGAGTTTAAGCTTCATCCAGCGATTGCAGAGGAGATAGATCCGATGGGAGCTCATTCCCTGATTCCTCTGAGGGTACTATTGATCAACGACATCTGAGCCTTCTATCATTGCATAATTCAATAGCTAAGTACATTGGAAATGAATAAATCCTATGAGAAACTATGTGAAGCCAGAACATAAACAGCTCGAAGTGAAGGGTTTGACTCATATCATGCATATGCCACAAAATTTCCAGATTAAGTGGATTAGGTTTTTTTCTTAGTCGTGTTAACAACATGCATCTATGGCTAGAGCAACCAGTGAAGATTACCAAGACAATGGTACACCGTGTTACAAGGTATCCTATGCTAGACAAGTCTAAAGCTACCAAAACCCTACCCCAGGATGACCTAACTAAGAAGACTCTTGTCGAGTGGGACGGAAGAGGCATGAGATTAAATGGAGTTACAGACATGGAATTGAAGTTTGGGATTCATGTAATTGCACACAAAATCTACAGTTCTAGCCGACCAAACAGCGTACCATGTGAGGTTGTGGACTTGGCATACAAAGTGGTCAAGAACAACCTTTCATTCAACCTTGTCGAGTTGCATCTCATCCAATTGAGCAAGAACATGGAAAGGATCTGGGCATCAAAGACCAATCCATGTAAGTTTGGTTCACTTCTGGTCTGCATATTCTTTTATAATCAGAAGTTTTTCCCTCCCAAAGGCACAGTTGTTTGGAAGAAGGACAGACCCATGGTGTATCAGATAAATGATTTCATAGAAGAATTAGGAGACGATGTTGAGAGCATCATGGATGCATATTTTGAGGAATCCAGATAGAATATGCATAATAGATATAGAATTCCTAAACAATTGGTTGAAGACTACAAAGATGATATTTGCTTCCTAGTTGACTGTGATAAAGTGTACATTTAGGCAGTCAAACCTAGGGTTGCATCGGTGAAACCTCTTGCATATGAGGTTAACATAGATGAGACCAAAGACATCATTGAGGCTCTTGTGAATGAGCATGTTGATCCCAAAGCGCCATACTTTGGTACCTATGAAGAAGCCAAGAGCATAATTTCATTGGAAATTGAGTTTCCTAAGATTTTGAAAAGAGGAAAGAAGAGGTTAGAGAAGTTTGGAAAGAAGTATGGAAAAACTTCAGATTCTCCTCCTTCTATCTCTAAAAGAAAATAATATAAAGTTAAGATAGAAGATGATGAACCTAAAAAGGAAGAGGAAGAGATAGAAACTGAACCTCCTAAGAAGAAGAAGAAGAAGGTAACCCCCAAGCAAAAATCAAATATCTCTACCCCTGTCATCGCTAAAAGAAGATCTAGAAGCAAACGTATATTGCCTAAGGAAGATGAAGAAGAAGATACAGTCATATTTAAGAAACCCCCACCTACCTTTAAGAAGAAAATTGAAGAACTAAGAGAAGGTAGTGGTATGAGTTCTCTAAAATCATTGAAATATGCTTCCAGAACTAAGGATGAATATAAGCAAATTGAGGAATAAGTTATAGAGAAAATGAGAAGATGGAAGTATGATCCATCTGAATTGAAGAGTCATATGACTGAAGATCTATTCAAAGCAATATATGTTCCCTGGAGAAATGCAGTCGAACATAAAAGGATATCAGAGAGCAGACCTTGAGGCAATTCATGCCTACTATGACAAATAAAGAGGTGAAAGAGGCCATGACCAAATATGAAAACAATCACACTCCAAGGTTCAGGACCTTTCAAATATTGAACAAGAAGATAGAGGATGTTGTGCAGGCCGCAACAAAGATATGGAAGACAGTCTTTAAAATCAAGCAAGAAGATAAGGTAGAAGTACTGAGTACAGACCCCAAGGTAAAGACTGATGATGTAGATTTACCTGAGGTGGAAACTATTGAAGAATCCAGCACAGAATATATAGCAGTAGAAGTGATGGCATCCCTGCCCCAATCACCTATACAAAACATCTTATCTCTAGGCAAAGTTAAGTCTATAGAATCTACATCTGGACTAGTAGGAACCGAGCATCAGGCTCCACCTACTACTAGGATAAGCCTAACCAAGTCACATAAGGCAACTATGAATATTTCTTCAGTGATCATTGATGCTACAGTTGGTGCAAAAAAAGGTAAAGATCCCCTGGATACTAAAGTCAAGGATGATAGTGGAAAAGGTAACGAAATTGTTCCTTCACCTAATCCCAAGATCAAAGGAAACGGGAAGGAAACATATACTAATGGTATTGATCTTGAGGAAGATATTGTGATTCCAAATTGGGATCTATCCAACTTGATAGTAGAGCAGATGGATATACTAGGGGAGCTATGGAAGAAAAGAGCTACACAACAAAAGCTTCGAGCAGAAAAGAAGAGAAACAGAGTGCTAGAAGACATAAAAGGTATATTCCTAGATGCTCTAGAAATAAAATTTGATGAGAATGACTCTAATTTGGATCAACTTGTCAATATAGTTCACAAGTTCAATAAGGATTTAAGTGGTCAAGAGAAACTACTGCAAAAGGCAGAAAGGAAGTTTGAGCATAAAGTTCTAGAGAATGTTGCAAGTAAGATTGCAATTGACCAAGTGAAGCTAAACACTCTCATTAGCTCTCTAAACACTACCGTTAATAATGTTGCTTCATTATTTGTAAATTTGAGTGATACTTCCAACTTTACCATGGAAATCAAGACTAAGCTGACAAAGATAGATACAAATTTGAAGGAAAGTGCAAACCAGTTGGCACTTAAGCCTAGTTCGAGTTCAGCACACTTTGTGAAGATTAAGTATCTGACAGACATGCATGCAAAATTACTAAGGGAAGAAGCAAGGACAAGGGAATCTCTTACAGCTATGCAGAGCCAACTCCTTCCACACATGGATGTAATGCAGAAGCATATAGCTCATGCCAAGACACTCATACATGACAACAAATTTTTAGTTGCAGAGCTTATGATGGAGTTGTAAGAAAAGATACAGATTGATTTGCACATCCTAAAGGTGTTGCAAGATAATTGGGGCAACACTTTGTCTCAGATTTTGAAGGTACATTGTGATTTCCTATCCTACTTTGGTATTATCATATAGATATATTTTTGGAATTTGTGTCAAAAATAAGGGGGAAAGTTATTGTATATACATATAAGGAAATACATGTACAGAAGAGAAGAGAAGAGAAGAGAAGAGAAGAGAAGAAGAGATATATAATAGAAAAGTTACAAAAATAATTTTGAAAAATAAAAAATAGAGTCAGTTGTAACCGAGTCACAGAGTTGTTGTCAAAACTCAAGAAAGTACCCAAGCATATGGTAGGGGGGGGTTTGACTCAGAAGTTTGACCAGTTTTTGAACATGATAAATGTTTTTGGTCACTAATTCCAAAGGGGGAGATTGATGACCTTATTGAAAGACATGTTGTCAATTAGTGCCAAAACACTTAGTCATCACAGAGTTAACCGAGCCAGCAGTGCAACCCGAGTAATTACAGTGTAACCCAAGCAATGGCAGTGTCGACCGAGCAGACAGTGGTAATCAGTATTACCCGAGTGATCAATATGACCCAAGTACATAGTTTTTAGAGAGCTCATCGACAGTATTAGATTCCATTTTTAACACAAGGGGAGCACTTACAAATACAGTCTTGACAGAAGGAGAATGGAGGAGGCTCCCACTCCCTGGAGTTGAGGACAAAGCACCAGAAATATTTGCATCAAATGCAGCAACGTCTGCATAAGAAACAGAAATAGCAGGACCCTTTATCCCCTACGCAGCAGAGGACACCGGCAGCATCCCCGGGAAAACAGATCCCCCACCATTCTGCAAAAGTTCAGTCGCCCCAAACCTAGACGAAGTTGAGCGGGAAACGGCAGAGTTTGAAATACCCATGCAGGAGGCAACAATGGGAGCGGGAGGCATCGCGAAGTTTTAATAATTATTCTCAATTGACTATTTAAATGTTGTAAAGATTGATGATCAGTAAATAAAACAAACTCTATAGGAAAAAGATAATGTCTCCAATTCCTCAATGCAAACTATAGCATACAAATTCTGATCATAAACAAAACATTTTATTTTGGCCTCATTCAAATTCTCACTAAAATAAGCAATGGGTTTACCTTCTTGACTCAAAACCAATCCAATGGCATTACGACTAGAATCACAATCTACTTGAAATACCTTATTAAAATTTGGAAGTGCCAAAAAAGGCTTCTCAGTAACTTTTATCTTCAACAAATAAAAACTCTTTGTTTCTCCTACAGTCCACTAAAACTCTTTTTAATACCCTCTCATGGTTTCAGTTAAGGGTCCAAAAATACTACTGAAACTCCTGAGAAACTTTTTGTAAAAGCGAGCCAAATCATGAAAAAAACTTACCTCAGTAGCACTCCTTGGAGTAAGTCATTCAAGGATAGCCTTCACTTTCTCTGGGTCCATTTTAAGACCATCGGTTGAGACAACAAATCTCAAGTATACTAACTCCTTCAAAAAAATGCACTTCTTCACATTAATCAACAACGTTTCTTCCCTTAAGTTCTCAAAGACCCTATGAATATGCATTATATGCTCTTCCAATGTCTTACTGAAGATCAAAATATCATCCAATTAAACAATAAGAAACTTACTCAAAAGTTGTTTCAATACCTCGTTCATGAGCCTCATGGATGTGCTCGGTGAATTGGTTAGCCCAAAAGGCATGACTAGCCACTCATACAAGCCCTCTTTTGTCTTGAAGGTTGTCTTTCATTCATCTCCTTCTCTAATCCAAATTTGGTGCTATCCACTCTTCATATCTATCTTTGTGAAGTACTCAGCTCCACTCAAGCAATCCATAATGTCATTCATCCTTGGCAAGGGAAACCTATACTTGATAGTAATCTTATTGATAGCCCAAGAATCATTACAAATCCTCCATTCTCCATTTTTATTTGGTGCTAGTACTACTAGTACAACACATGGGCTCAAACTCTCTCAAATCAACCCCTTCTGCAACAATTATTGCACTTGTCTATTAAATCCTTCACTTTCTGCTGGAGACATTCTATGGATGACCTTATTCGACAAACTGGCTCCAAGAATCAATTTCATTTGATGACTAATCTTTCTTATTGGTCGCAATCCATCAAGTACATTATCAGATACAATATCTTGAAACTCATCCAAAAAAATTGTAACTTCCACAAGCACATCTTCTACTTCATCTTTATCAACTTTTGAAATTAAAGAAAAACACATATGCCCATGCTTCATGCCTTATAGAAACTTCCTTCCATCAACTAAACATATTCTTGCATGACTAGATACCTTTTCCTATGTTTCCTTTAATGGCTGCAACTTGTGTCATGCTCCATCCTTTGTCAAGGAATAGGTATTTGCATACGAATCATGTACTACAGGACAATCAAATTACCATGATATTCCTAACAATAGATGAAAAATATCTATAGGCATAATATCAGGCAATACCTCATCGTGATAGTTTCCAATTTTGAACTTTACCAAACAGTGTTCATTGACCAAAGCCTTGTGATCCTTCTGCAACCAAGAAATCCAATAGGGATTTGGATGCTTTCTCCTCTCTAATTTCAATTTTCAACCATTTCCTCTGAAACAAGATTATCAGTACTACCACTATCAATAATGGCATTGTATACTTTACTATTATACTTACACCTTGTGCGAAAAAAATTCTTCCTTTGCTCAAGTTCCTTCTCATCATTTATCAGAGCTCTTTTGGTAATAAGTGTGTGCTAAAATGTTGACACACTTCTATGAGTCATTCCATCCAAGGTTGCACAAGAATGAGGCCTCAAATATCGACTCATAGCTCTCTAGTCATGGAGTGCAAAGATGTAAAATGGAGGCCCTCAGATTGACCTAGTTAGTGCTTATGCAAGTACACCATGAAACGAGAGATTCAATGTATGAAAATGAGATCTAATCTATATGATTGCAATGCATGAAAAGAAATTAATCTAAATGATAACAATGCATGATTAATCTATGAAAGGAAATACAAATGAAAATCTAATCTATGAAAATAAACATGAATCTAATCTACATGAATAGCCATGGATGCAAGAAGAAGAAGACAAGAAGAGAGAAGTTGCAATATCCAAGCTTGAGTGCTCAAATCCTCCTCCAAAATTGCTCTCCAAACCTGCAGCATAACAATACTATGAAAATCTAATATTTTTGATAGATGATTGATTGATGATTGATGATTATCAAATGAGAAGGAGAGATTTCCTTATATAGGAAAGTGAACGGTTGAGATTAAGAGACAAAAAGAATTGATCAATGGTTGAGATTAAGAGGCAAAAACCCACCACTTAGAAAGATGTGATGAAAAAGGGATTTTTATTTAATTTGATTTAATTTACTGCCTTTTTCAACAAATAAAGTGCTTTAAGTGGGGATTTTTATTTATTTAATTAAAAGAGAGGTTTTCTTTATAATTAAATAAATTAGAAGAATTTTATTTAATTAAATGGGGGAA
>MU224870.1:385020-403412 GCA_018584345.1 Thuja plicata | reverse complement strand
CCATTTTTAGAGCACCAATTGGAAATGTGATCTATGAAAGCAAGAAACACTCAAGCTAAACACATGAGATGTTCATTTTAATTCTCAAAATCCAAATGTTATAGAGAGAAACAAAATACCTCAAATCTAAAGCAATGTGAACCATTTTGTTGTTTATCCACGCCAGTCCAAGCAATCCTCATGAACTCTCCAACAAGCAAGACAAGCAAACAAGCAAACAAGATATGCAATGTATATTCAACTTATATCAAACCCTAAGGTTAGATCTGAAAATCAATTGTTAGGAGAAATAATAACCAGAAAATAATTCAAATGACAACTCACATCATGCATTGAACCATGTGAAAAATAAGTACAAGCTAATCATTAAATGCCCTTTTTTAATTTTGATTTTTGACCTAGTCAACAAGATTGGACTTATATGCCATGAATTTGGATCCTAAACCCTAAATACAGAAAAAAGACCCCTATTAAAAAATAGAGAGCTTTCCAAAAATGTTAGAATTTTAAAAAGATCTTTTCATTTGTGCCCTAGGGAGCCATTTTCCTAAAATAGACTAGTTTGCATAAATTGACCAAATGAGCTATTATATTGCATTTAAATTTAAAACTCAAAGAATGGACCCCCTGTATAATTTAAAGAACTTTCTGAAAATGTAAAAATTTCCAAAAAATTCTCTGATTTGCGTCAAAAATTAAGGTTTTATGAAAAATAAAGAAAAAATTATAAAAAATTTACAATACCTCAGAAAATTCTAAATTTTTTATTAGAGCTTCTCGGATATGTCACCAACCTACAAAAAATAATTCAGACCGAAACTCCTAGCCGTTTGGGAGATATGATCAAATATTTGAAAATCTAGGGTTTTCATCTGCAAGCAAATCTGCACAAGGGTTAGGCTTGAAAAACTTCAATAAAATAACCATGTAAAGATTAGAAAATCTGAAAATCTGATAAAATGAAGGAAAATTAGAAGCATCATGCCCCACGGTGGGCGCCAAAAAAGTGTGCTAAAATGTTGACACACTTCTATGAGTCATTCCATCCAAGGTTGCTCAAGAATAAGGCCTCAAATATCGACTCATAGCTCTCTAGTCATGGAATGCAAAGATGTAAAATGGAGGCCCTCAAATTGACCTAGTTAGTGCTTATGCAAGTACACCATGAAACGAGAGATTCAATGTATGAAAATGAGATCTAATCTATATGATTGCAATGCATGAAAAGAAATTAATTTAAATGACAACAATGCATGATTAATCTATGAAAAGAAATACAAATGCAAATCTAATCTATGAAAATAAACATGAATCTAATCTACATGAATAGCCATGGATGCGAGAAGAAGAAGACAAGAAGAGAGAAGTTGCAATATCCAAGCTTGAGTGCTCAAATCCTCCTCCAAAATTGCTCTCCAAACCTACAGCATAATAATACTATGAAAACCTAATACTTTTGATAGATGATTGATTGATGATTGATGATTGATGATTGATGATTGATGATTATCAAATGAGAAGGAGAGATTTCCTTATATAAGAAAATGAATGGTTGAGATTAAGAGGCAAAAAGAATTGATCAATGGTTGAGATTAAGAGGCAAAAACCCACCACTTAGAAAGATGTGATGAAAAAGGGATTTTTATTTAATTTAATTTAATTTACTACCTTTTTCGACAAATAAAGTGCTTTAAGTGGGGATTTTTATTTATTTAATTAAAAGAGAGGTTTTCTTTATAATTAAATAAATTAGAAGAATTTTATTTAATTAAATGGGGGAAATTGAATTTAATTAAATACGAGGAATTTTATTAAAAGGGAAATTAAATCTTTTAATTAAATAAGAGGAATTTTATTTAATTAAAAGGGAGATTAAATCTTTTAATTAAATAAAAATGATCAAACCTTAGGAAATATTGAAATAATTGAATTAATTACAATTTGATCAAGGAAATTGATTCAAATTGAAAATGTTCCAAAACATTGATTCAGGAAATTGATAAATTGATAAAATGATAAAATGGGGCCCAAAGTCTAGGCGACCATTTTAGGGTGCATACAATAAGGACCTCTCTTATTTCCTCATCTTCAGAATGTGATGACTTGGCATCTTCATGTACATGTACAACTCGTGCATTGTCGTCTAGTCTTCTATCTGTTCTCCCTTGATGTTGGGGACACTCATAAGCTCTATGTCTTTCTTCTCCACAATGGAAACATGTCCCATGAAAACCTCCTCTTCTTGCTCCTTGCCCTCTTCCTCTCCCTCTCTAATCCCTATTATTTTGATCGTGAGGGTGATAGAAATTATTTCCACTCTAATTTTGACTTATACTAGAGTCGCCATTCTTCTTATGATCTTCATTTTGGCCTCCATAAGACCGTCCTCTAGGCTTTCCACCATGACCTCTTCCACTTTGCTTGCTCTCAAACTTATTGTTCAATTTTTCTTCTACCTTCAAATAAAATTGATATGCATCTTCAATGGTAGACATTCTTACCATTATCAACTCTTATTGAATACTCATCCTCAACCCATTTATGTATAAGTCAACCTTCTTCTTGTTAGCTTCAGAATGACCCATTCTGATAAGGACTCGATAGAACTTTTCTATAAAATCTTGGATAGATTTTCCTGTCTACTTAAACCATTGCATTTTCTTCAACAAATCAAGCTCATAGTCAACAGGAATGAACTGTCTCTTCAATTTTTCCAACATCCAATCTCATATTTTTATCATCCCCTTCCCCTTTCAATTTCTCTCCAAATGAACTTCCTTCCACCAAATTTTTGCATGACCTTTCAGCTTGGCCTTTGTGAATCTAATCCTCTTAGGATCTTCTATTTCCTCATATTCAAACTACTCTTCCATATCATTGATCCAATCATTACTCTTCTTATTGTTATCATCTAATATCCATATTGAACAATGAGAATATGGATATTATTCTTCGTATGCTAAAATATGGATTTGATTGAGGCAAGTCCCTAAATATTGTTATCGTCTAATAACAAGAGAGGAAGCTACGATAACAATAAGAAAAAATACAAAAGTAAAAAAAAAAATAATGATGAACAAGAATAATATCACTTAGTTAAACTTAAGAAAGGATGGTATAGAAGGTTGATGTTCTCACATGGAGGAAGCAAATCCAAACACTGGTCTACGCACAAGGAGGAATTCATTCCAGTGTTGGTGCCATGGTGATCCCACAATACCGTGTCCCACTTTTTGGCCAACTTTGACACTGAAACGAACATTCTGAAAGAAAACTTTGCTTTCAGACACCTATTGATGTAAAACCATTAAGAATTTGAAGATGACGTAAACTAGTGACTTTTAGCATTTTGTTTCTAGTTTGTAAATATTTTATAAAAAAAAATTGAAATTTATTTGTATCCATTTTTCCTTCTACTTCAAAAATTGGCTTGTCTAAAAATTCAATATTTTTCAGGAGTGACACTCACTTTGATCAACGTTAATTTTTTTATAAAATTGATAAAAATTTAATTATTTTGAAGTTAGGTTTCTAACACTAATATCTAGAGAATTAGTTTTGTTCAATTTGGTTGAATATTTTATAGTTTGTTGAGTTATAAAGTGGCAACTATAATTTGGATATATGCTCATTTGGATCGCTCTAACTTGATCTGTATATATCAAAATTCTTTTTTTTCTTTTTTTTTATAGAAAGGTAACATAAATACCTATTTCCTAGATATTTTTCACAAATTTTTTTCCTAATTTACCATTTTCTAGAAGCGTCGAACACAAAAGTTTCTAAATGGTCAGACAACCTATGGTTAGTAAAACTTAATAATCATTGGAAAGCTTTCTATGAGTACTATCATCTTGTATTTGAGTTTGTCAAATGAATTCATTTGATCCCTCAAAAAGTTAATGTCAAAGTGATTTTTGTCAGCATTTTGATGGGTGCAAAGGAGAATCAATTATAGGTGTGAGTGAGAAGTAGAGAGATTATACCAAAGAGAGTTTGATCCAAGAGGCTTTTATCTAACCATTTTTAATTTATTCCTTCAAATGGGAGCTCTCAAGGCTTAAATCATCATATTTTCTTTAAAATGTGTAATTTCAGCAAAAATCGGGATGTTAAAAAAAGTGGGACACACTATTGTGGGACCATCAATAAAGAGCTATAGAAATTTGTTAAGTGTCAAGGTTATAATAAGAGATTAAGAGAGAGAATAATAGTGAAAGATAACTTCAAACATGAGAGGAGGTTAAAGTAAGGGGTTGATGAGTCATTTGGACTTGTCTTGATAATTTAACATTAGATTAGGAAGGTGACAAGTCGTAAAATGGTCAAAAATGGCTACAACCAAGATACTATCATGGGGACGCTAACACACTGCATAGACATTTTTTTGATAAAAAAAAAATCTCAAAAATGATAAGACACTAGAACAACGCTAGAATAAGACAAAGGTGACATAAAAATAAGTTTAAAACATAATGTGAAATTGTATGGTACATATAATTTTATTCATTACATTTAGCTCCAACTTTAGTAGATTTATGACTACATAAAATATGCATGCTAAAGGAAAAAGAGATATAGTGGAAGAAAAATAACATCTTGAAACCAAAAGAATATTGTAGAGGATAGGGAAAGCTCTTCAAGTAGGATGATAATGTTCCTATGTTGAGAACCTAAAAAATATAATATTATATAAAATAATTTCATGGAAAAGAAGACAAAATCAAATAGAAAGAAGAATGAATGATTTATGTAATAAATTATATGTTAATTTTACATAATGTAAATTATTATATATATTTTAAAAATAATAATGTTAATTTTACATAATATAAATTATTATATATTTTTTAAAAAATATTATTATTTTTAAATATATATTTTATATTAAACATGTTAAATATTTAAAATATTTATTTATTTTTTATTTCTATAAATCTAATTATGATTGTATGTTATTAAATATAATATATTTTTTTAAATAAATAACGATTTTAATATACAATATTAACTAAGCATATGTTTCCAAAAATATTTCCTAAAATCTTGTTTACAAAAGTGTCTTTTGATAATGGATTTCATCTATGAAATTTGTGTATAAGGCCCAAAATGTTTTGACCAATCAAATTGCCAAAAAAAAAAAAATCTTCTACTTAGTTAAAATGAAGTTTTCTAATATTAGATTTTCTTCACTCTTATTGGCTAATAAGTTTGGGGTTTTATAAACAAATTTTTTTTTTGGGACACACTACCCACGTTTAAATAAATTCTAATTTATTTACTTAATTAAATTATATCAATATTATAAAAATAATTAATTATATGCAAATACTTAGCATAAAATTTATAATACACACATTTCTACCTCCCACATTTTTTAATATCACACATGTATGTTCTTTATTTAACCAACTTTATATGACATAATTATTGTACCTAATAGATTATATATTTGAAAACTATAAACAACATCAATTGAATTTTATTTTATTTTTTTAAACTTCAAATATTTACCTCAAATATAACAAATTTTTTATTTAAAACTAAAAGGAAGCTCACTCATATTCCTATGAAATAGGCCTGAAAAACAAAGTGTCAGTCTTCGTATTCCAAGTTTTCTTCTGGCAAAGCAAAGAATTCCCAATAAAATCATTTCAGTGTGAAGAATATATTTGGTAAAGAATCCCCAACAGAAAGCCTCCTTTTGAACATATTGAATTGACAGCTACCGCTCCATTCCATTTCCAATGAGTGCATCCTTTTAACATGATCTATAACAGTTTTCTAGGGAGTTGAATCTGCCAAAACTTCGCATTTTCACGCGTTTCCCCAAATGCGTGGGACCTTGTTGTTCCTCTATTCACAGTCCTCTCCAGCTTTTCAGATTTTGAAAATGGTGGCACAGTCTTTCTTGGATTCCTGACGTCTGTATCTGCTTCAAACGGACCCTACCATCTTTTATAGTAAGATTCTTTCTTCTTTTCCCCAAATATTATTCACTAAAGTGACAGGAAATTTCATGATAGAAGCGACAGGATCAATGGTCACTTCTGTCTGGAAGAAAATGGAAATCAAAATTAGAGAAAACGTCCCATCGAAATCATATCTCAATCGCTGTAAATTGTAGGTGTGGATTCCTGCAGCCCTGCCTCTGTATAATATTGTCCTTCACCTAATCTCTTTGTCCGCTTCATTTACACAGTCGGTGACATTGCTGAGATGCAACACTTTTTACTGTAATTGGTAGACTAAGCACGTACACTGGGTAGGCAATTGGGCCGGCACACAATCAATGGCAATCAAGTATTAGGTATAGAACAATCTATCGATGTATCTTTGAATGGATGTGCTGTCTATTAAGATATATGGAAGGAAGGTTTGCACAGAGGTTTGGGAAGAATGATCATGTATGTATTTAGTAAAGGAGTTGTTGAAATTGAACGACATTTTATTTTTGAATGGGCTGTTTACTTTAGTTAATATGAGAACAATCTGAGAACAATCTGAAGGAGGGTTTAAGGCTTCACAAAACTGTTGGTTTTCTGATAAAGATTCATAATGGAAAAGTTGACATGGAGAAGAATATGAAGATGGCTTAGAATTTGATTTTTGGTCCATTAGATTGTTGGTCTCATGAGTGATTAGAATTTCTTCATTCATTCATATGTACAAAGCATGCTCTAATATACAAATATAATGTAGCTGGAGGATTAGTGTAATGTCTAATGGTCTGGTGTTTCAAATACTCTTTGGTTTTATATCTTTATGGTTTATGGATGTTTTTTCAATCATTTCAAATGATTTAGGAGATGTTTTGAAATTATGCTTATGGTTGTCAAATTGAAATTTTTTAATTGTATTGGTTGATGGAGTAATGAGTAATTTTGTAAGGGAATCAGTTTCATGGTGAAAATGATTAATTTGAACTTTGTTAAATTAGGTTAGGCATATGGTCCAGGTCAAGATCAAGTACAGCCATGCAACCTAAGCTAAAGGCCAAATTGGGTTACATAGCCAAGGGCTAGATCAAGTCAAATGGTCTGGACCAACCAAGTTGTACATTGTAGTGTAGGATTGTTAAAATGTCATGGAATATGTTGTTGCAAAATGAAATGATAATGACGTGGCAAATGGGTGATGATTTATACCTCAAACAGATCCAATCAAGTGTTATGATTATCTATTTAGTACATGTGTAAAGTGATATAAATGAAGTTGTAAAAGTGAAGGGTGTACGCTTGTATTCCTTACATTTTGCCTCCAAATTTGTGTGTATATGTGAATATGTATGCACTCTAAAGTAAACATTAAAATATATGAATTGTTGTATACCCCTATTAAAATGAATGTGTTGATATAAATATTAACAAATAATATTAATCTTATTTATTCATGTACAATACTCTAGTTAGAAATATTAATTCACAAGAAAAACTTGGAATAATCAAAAGTACACATACCCACTCATCTTAAATCCATCTATTCATGTTTATATAAGTATAGATAGATAACACATATACAAATATAAGTATACTTATACATAGTAATGCCTTTATCCTCCAAATTTTGATTATAAAAACTATCTTCTTTTCATTCTATACATTCCAAACATACTACTACTCATTCCTCTAAAATATGTCTGTGATATATTCTATCACTTTTTAGCTCTTCTTCCTCATATTACCCATATAACATATTAAATGCCTTTGTATAAATCAATATCTAAGGAACATGTCCATAGTGCATGTCCCATCATTATGAATCACATCCTTTCTTTTTACTAAGCACCTAGATGTATGAAAACTTTATTGTTTTACTAGCCTACATTGAATGTACTTGTCTTGGCCCCTAGGTTTGCATAGTTAAGTGGCATACCTAATCATTGCATTTGGAAAGAACTTCAATCAATACAAAGTTGGTTGGGGATTTAGGTGAATTTGGTGTTTTTTTAATGGTATTATTATATTATCATAAAATGTTAGCTATCATCTCAAGAAATCAAAGAACCCTCTATGAACAAGTGTAATGAAAGAACTAAATTCCATTATGTCAAGGAAACATTAACTAAGAGCCATCATGCTCATTTAGGTGAAAATATACACTCTTTAACTTCAGACATAGATAAAAACCTATAAAGTAAAAGTACGCAAAATAGCTTTGGTTGATGCAAAATTGTTGATGGATCAAGGATGTTGTCACGCCACTTTAATAGATTGTAATGTCCCCTTCCTAATTTGCCCTAAAAACCATAATTACAACAAATTAGGATTAGGGTTACATATCACCAATTAAATATCCTTGAGATACTACACCTCATGACTTGAACCTTGCATCCAAAAACAATATGTGTGTGTGTGTGCGCGCACACACTCATGCATGCGCGCACACACACTCACGCATGCGCGCACGCGCGCACACACACACACACACGCACACACACCCGTATATGTTATACATGTGTAAATGTGTGTGTGTGTGCGCGCGCGCGCATACATACATACATGTGTGTATGTATATGTATATACATATATTTATATGTATATGTATATGTATATACATATATTTATATGTATATGTATATGCACACACACACACACATATATATACACACAAATTAGAGTTAGGCATCGTATTATAGTATTCCACTAACATATTAGAGTTTGGAAAGAGAGACATGATGGGTCTACTTGAAACTATTTCTACACCAAGTCCAAAAGAGATGTCTACCACAGACCTCTCATTTAACGACTTGTACCTGGTTTCCCCATCTTGCCTCATCTTCTGCCTCATCTTCTGAAAAACACATACCATCTTGTGGAGTTAGGAGGAGATCATAAGTGGATTTCTCAACTCTTCGATGAAAAAGATCCTTTGGTCCTAGAATGGACAGTCGGTTACCCTACTTTGGCAACTCCCTTTGCTTACACCTCAAACCCTTCTTTTCAAAATGAGATAAAAACAATTGCACACATGAACATGAACATTAATATAAACAATTCAATTATCCATAATAATAATAATAATAATAATAATAATCACATGGTTGTAGCATTAATCATTATATATGTTGATATATATAAATAACATATAATTATCATGATGAATGATCAGAATAATTATACCAATGAGTTTGTTTAGCTCTGTAAAGCATATTTCTGAATAATGTTGGTCTTCAAATGTTCTTTTATGGGTTGTTGTTAGAAAATATCGATAGTCTGATCCTCTTGACACTATTATATACTTTGAGTTCATTGTAAACACAATACTAATTTGTATTTCCTCTCGTGTGTCCTCTACCAACAAGGGATTGTCAATGTATATCCCTTAAGAGTGATGAAAGGACACACCCTTTGTTATGGTTATAAGCTTTTTGAAGCGAGGTATCTTTTTCGCGAACGACTTAAACATCACACACTAATAACTGATTCCTAGGCTAAAAGTGTTAGATAGTCAAAGTTGACTAACTTCTTCCAAGCTTAATTTGTTCCTTAATGTGTGTTGTTTAAGGGAAACCATCTTTTTGTATGATTTAATTCCTTAACAAAGTGTTTCAACAATTATAATATTTAATGACAATGATTACATATTGATGTAAATAGTGATTTCAATCTAACTTCCAATTAATCACAATTGTTGTATTCCATGAGGTCTGTACTAACTACAGGAGTGCTTGATATTAACAAGAGATTATGAAGACATATTAATCGTTGATCTACTATTGCAGGGACATGACACCTAGTAGAAGATTTACGTTTAGAAGGTGCAACAACAAAACTGTCTTCGCTATGTTGGCCTCTAACAAGACCCCATTCTTCATCATCTTGCAACCCGTCTAAGTGGGAGGTATGTGCAGCTCAAGAGGACACAAGTAATGCTACTTTGGCCACCACCAAGCATTTCTAGCAAAAGTAACATCCTTATCTAAATCATTTCTACAAATTTTTGGCATTTGCTTTCATTTTGTCTACTTATTTAATTTTGACATGCATTTTCATAGGTCACATACAAATTAAAGTGGGAGCAAGAATGTAATGGTAAAAAATTGCATACCTTGCATTTTCTTGGTCATTTTCAATAGAGCTTGACATGTTTGTCCCAAATCCAATGACTACCATACAAATCAAAATATTTCACGTGGAACTGGGCAAATAAACTTAATGTTAACTTATCTCCATTTGCACTCATTTGTAAGGTCCAAACCACATCCTCACTTTCACAATTTGAGAAAATGGACTAATATTTCTTAATTCAAATTTCAGATTTTGCACCTAAATATTTCCCTTCATTTAGTTGTTATGAACCATCTTAGTGAAAGATATTTTAATTGCACTATAAATTGTTATGAAAACTTAATTCATTTGGAATCTTTAGAAAACATTTCAATACACATTTAGCACCTAGTCCAAAAAAAATCTATTATTACCTACATAAAAGTTGGCATTTGCATAGCATCCTAAACATATTGCATTACTTATTGCTATCTTTGAGCATCCAACAACGTATCCAAGAGCTTGTCAAAAGGGAGAAATATCTCCTATCTACCAATTCATTTATCCACACTAACCAAGAGCTTATCCGAAGGATGAAATATTTCCTATCAACCAAATTCATTTATCCACACTACCAAGAGCTTGTCCAAAGGAAGAAATATCTCCAATCTACCAAATTCATTTATCCAAACTACCAATTGTAAGCAAGCTATAGTAATCAAAGAGAGTTGATGTTAGACCTAAAAGTCAATAAAACTCATATCGGTAAGTGATAATTTAGATTCCTACAAAAAATGATCAAACAATATATGATCAATTCTACAATTGAAAAGAAATCCCAAACAATAATATTAAAAAAAAAACTTTATATCCAATTATTTGACATGTCCTAATATTTTAATCTTAAGACAAATCAATTAAAAATATTTGACAAAGTCAAATCAACATCCAACAAGAAATAAATATAATTTATTTATTTAAAATACACATCATATCCATAAAAATAAAAAAATAATTAAAAATTTAATCTAAACATAAGCTCTAAAACTAATTGGATTTTGATTATTTTAGTATTAGTTCCTCTTTAAAAGATATTGGGGGTTTATTAATCCCAACAAAGCTATTATCCACAATTTCAAAAGCATGCCTAAGATCCCTTCAAAAAAGCACATATAAACAACTGTTAAAATTTCATTAATTCTTAATCAAGAAATCCAAATGCATTTGCATTCAAGCACTTTACCATGAAGAGATACCCTCTAGTTATTGAAGGTCCATCGTCCATATATTTTGTGATGCTCCACATTTTGTATTTATCGCATATTTCAACTTGATTGTTGATTATCTAAATCTATCTTCTTTCAATTAAAACTCATTAACAGCTCTCACATTGTGATATTGCCATCAAGATTTGATTGTGTAGTTTTCAAGTCAAACTCGTTGAGCCATGGTTAAGCATGCTTTAGTTGGAGCAATATTCATTGACCCATCCCAAGATTGTTCCAACTCAAGCACGCTTAACCATGGAGTTTGCTCCAAGGCTAAGCCACTTAGCTTGATACCCCCTTTGCAAAACCTTCAACAAGTGTTACCCCTTATGAACCATTCATTATAAAGCGCATTTAACTCATTAATTGATAAGTGGCACATATTTTCCACAAGTCAATTTGTGACACTACTATCAAGATTTAACTATGTAATTTTTTAGTCAAACTCATTGACCCGTGTTTAGTAAGTAGTTCACATGAACCCATCTCTCAAGAAAATAAATGTAACACTTAGCACTCATTTCAACAAGCTTATTTAAGAAGCTAAAGGTCAACCATAGACAAATTCAAAACCAATAATCTCAATGTTTTACCAAATAACACAATTTTGGAGCAAACATTGCTCTCATCTTGGTTTCTCTAAACTAAAATATATCTCAACCTTGTCCTACGGATTATCAAGCTTAAATAACAAACATGCTTCAATATAAAGTTATTTCAGAAAAAATGTTTCATTACTGTGTTTTTCAGAATATGATTTTTAACACCCTTTTTCATCCATTATTAGGTATATATACAAATATTTCGTATCACTTTAGAAAACAATCTCACGTAAAAATGTACCACAACAAAAAGAACTCACTATTGCATAAATGAGTATATAACTAGCACTTGCACCTAAGGAGGTTGGTTCAAGGGACAAGTCAATAAAAAATTATAGGTCAAATTTAAATGTAAAAAAAAATATTTTTTATACTAGCAAAAATATTAATAAGATAAGATAAGATAAATTATTAATGTCCAACAAGAGACCAACAAGGGTCTAAGGGACTGGGAACATACAGAGCAAACCAACCAACAGCAGGAGCACCAAACGGTGTCCGGGGAAAGAACAATAACAAAAAAGTAGAAAGCAGAAAACAGAGAACAGAAGACCCAGGAAGAGCGCCTAGAGGCTCTTTCCGGGCGAGAAGTAATCGAGCACCGAAGGGGTACAATCCGAGACTTGAATGTTATTTTATGGAATACAATGATTTAGCTGTAAAACATTTATAATTTATTTAGAAAGGATTTTACAAAACCTAAAATCAAATTAGATACATTCAAGCAAATGCAATACGTATAAACTTGAAAACAAAAAAGAGGCATTCAATTAAGCTGCAACTATGTTTTATGGATCGAGTGGAAAACCTCTTAATTCATTCCTCAAAATTTGCAGATTCCAGAGAGAGTAAGGCTAGTTAAGAATTAATCACATTTGAAGATTTTTCTCATTAAAAAGAAAACACAGTTCGGCAACAGCACATGTACAGTAATCATTAAAACTGAAATTTGTTGCAAACAATGAAACGGCCATGATCGCCCCTGGAGCTCTTACAAAAAAAAATAATTGAAGCCTTAATCTCAAAGACCTCATGTCTGATAAGTCAGAGAAACGTTCATTGAAAACACAACAGTGGAGTTAAGAGACAGAAATCAGCACCATTCAGGAAAGTAAAATGCAATTGCAGTAAAACAAGCATAAGCATAAGCATAAGCACAAGCAGTCTCACTCCAGTAGAGCATGCTTTTATGGCACAAGCAATCTCATCTGGCAAGTTTAAGCAACTTTTACAAAAGTCCTAGATGGTATATCAATTCCAAATGAAACCACAATAAATATGGAAGTACATGGAAGATCAACAGAGTTCTATTCTTATCACTTTCTACCCATCACTAAGATCTGTTGCATTTTTCAGCCACTAAATGTACATTAGCATTCAGGCAATGTCTACATCCCAAATTTAGGACCATAATTACAGTCATTCACTGAAGCCCAGAAAGCTCACCTAAGGTAAGTAACACCAGGTACCTTTTCAAAGTATATGTAATACAGAATATACCTGGAAAGAAGAAACAGCAATATTCTTCCAATAAAAGAACATAGCAAGACAGGAAAAATACACGGCTTTGTCAAACTCACATTGGTTTATCCTGATTTGAACAAGAGAACTGCCATCTGATCCAGATAAAAGTATATGAAGTGCTTTGTCTCGTGAGTAACATAGGAGCCTAAAACATAATCATCTTACACTATGTTAGAAACTTAAATGCTCTGTCTGTGAACAAGAAGAATCTGAACAAACCAAAAGCTAGGCTACAAAAAGCAAGATCTTTGAAAAGATTCTACGACATCTGCTAAAATTTGATAACTTAAGAGAAGCAGTTGGACCAAACTGAAACAATTATCAAGATGTTGACTTCCTTGTACCAAGAAGAAAATTCAACCACTGTGTTTGTGAGGAAGAAGAGCCTACATAAAATAAAGGCTCAGCTACAGAGAGCCAAGATTTTTTTAAATGATAGCATTTCATACAAACCTAATTTAAACATAAACAGTTATAAGACCTTAGCTTCCTTGTGCCAGAGGAAAAATTGCATATGATAAGACAGATACAATAAGACAGTTAGACTAAATACAATACTCAAATGCAAATGCATAGTGAATTAAATGATATATAATTATATTTAGGAGACAGAAATGTCCAACGGAATACTCAACTTATGACAAACAACAATTTGCATATCCCATCAGTCAATAAGAAAATATTAAACAAATAACAAACCAGATTATTCATATTGAAGAACATAGAAATTAGAACATTTAAAGAGATCCTACTAAAACCGAAGGACGAATATAAATTGGGTATTAATTATGTCTGGAATCATTTGCAAACTGCAAAATCAAAAGATATGGGTAAAGGTGTTTTAGCCATGGGTAAAGGTGTTTTGATAGGAATCATTTGCAAACTGCAAAATCAAAAGACATGGTAAAGGTGTTTTAGCCATTTAGGCATTTTAAGTTCAACAATATAGTGCTATCACCAATTCTGATATTTGTTTACTCTTCCCATCAATGCATGAATTTCAGGCCTTTGAACAGCATCACATCGGAAAATTCTGAATATCAAGTAAAGATTAATAAATCAGGAGCATAAAACATGGAACGGGATCAAAACCCAGAAATGGCCATTAATATGTGCACAAAATCTCTGTGAATAGATGCTCTACTGATCCCCTCTTGCGCATCATGGGAAAAGGAAGGAACACAAAAAAGAGAGGCCTAAACAAATCCTCAAAATGTTATTTGGCTTTGAAAATAGCATGGAGATTGGGATGGGAACATCAACAATGTGTGTGTATGTGTGTGAGCATGTGTCTGCGTGTGTGTGTGTGTAAAGTGTATATAGGTACAGTTTCAAAATGATATTTGACTTTGAAAATAGCATGGAGATTGGGATGGGAACACAAACAATATGTGTGTGTCTGCCTCAAAATGGTATTTGGCTTTGAAAATAGCACGGAGATTGGGATGGGAACATAAACAATATGTGTGTGTGCAGTTTCACAATGATATTTGGCTTTGAAAATGGCATGGAGATTGGGATGGGAACACAAATAATGTGTGGCTGTGCCTTTGTGTCTTTGTGTGTCTGTGTGTGGCTAGGTACAGTTTCAAAATGATATTTGGCTGTGTGTGTGTGTGTGTGTCTAGGTACAGTTTCAACATGATATTTGGCTTTGAAAATAGCATGGAGATTGGGATGGGAACACAAACAATATGTGTGTCTGTGTGTGTGTGCATGCATATGCATGCATGGGCGTGGGCGTGGGCGTGGGCGTGGGCGTGGGCGTGTGCATGTGTAAAGTGTGTTACTATAAAGTGTATAAAGGCACAGCTTTGATTGACATACTAGACACATTGTTTGTGGACTATAAAACGTGTATTATGACAGTTACAGAAACCCAACCCACTGTAGGCATTGTCTCTTTCCATACCTTATATTAAACAGAATAGTTTTGACATTAGACCCACTGTTTATGACTGTAAAATATGCACTGAAATTAGAGACTTGAATGACAGGACACTTCAATCAATGAACAAGCATACGAAAAAGGAACTGTAACCTGAACCGCAAGCAAAATCCATATTTGAATGCAAAAGGAAGCCACCAAAATCCCCAAGAAATAAAAACATCTAAAGAGCTGTCCATATTTGTTGGATTGTGTTTCATATGGATTAGGAACCAATTTGTATTCTGAAATAAAATAAAAAATGAAGCTTATAAAAGCACAAAACAACAGGCCAGAGCTTAGCATAGGAGCACACCACAACCTGCAGTGATAAAGTGTTGCATGCTATATGAGAAAATTGCGAGGAAGAATTTTGAAGATATCCCAAAGCATCAAGAAATGGAACAGTTCCATTGTGATGACATAAATGCAATAGATTATGCTTTTGTTTATTTCTTTGGTCTTTTAGTTCTTTTTATAGCGTTTTCTTGCCTTCTCCTTTTATTTTATTTTTCTCCATTTTCCTTTTACATTTTTTGTTTTTTTTATTTCTTTTTTCGTACTTGCTGCATCCTCTACCAAGCCCCCTTCCCTTCATAACATTCCTTGGTCTGCAATCTTTCTACTTTCTCTCTGCAGCTCTCTTATCCTGATGATGGATCAAGGAGTTTGATCTGAAACGTTGATTAAAAACTCTACATAGCTAAATCCAGAAGCTCTGAACATTAATCGTTATGGACTGCAGAAATCTAATGTCTCAATGTGTAGTGCATGTTTAAGCAAAGCTATAAGGAAGACAAAATCACATGTTTGAATGTAACTGATTAAAATGATATTATAGTCACATTAGTATAGGTAGCTTTCTATACCATGCACTAACTCTACAGAAACAATCTATCCAAACTTAAACTAGAACATATCTTTGACATTTCAATTAATAAGCAAGAGACATATTCACTATTGTCAAATGAAGAGCAAGATATCCAGCAACTGCATCACCCAAACCCTCGCTTCACAGGTCAAGGTGGCAAAAATGACTTGTATAACCTCTGTTTCTCTTGTCGTGCAATATTTGCATAGTCTCACTCCCTACATTTCCCCAAGATGATGCATCACACAGTGACAAAAACCCTCTTAATTGAAAAAGAAAATTAGAAGAATCAGATTTTCTCTTTTTTTCAGTAATGCATGACAAAATCTCGTTTCTTAAAATAGTTGGTCAAAGTCGATTCAATTAATCCATAAAATCAATTTATATTTTCTACTTTTTTTGTCCTATTCTTGAATCATAATGACTATAACAAAAAAGATACATGCTTTGGGATTTTGCTTCAAAAAACTTCACATGTTTCCTCAATTGTTTTCCTAAAAAAATTTGCTCGACATATTTTATGACTTCTAGACATCTCATATATATTGTTTTACAGCCATCACTATTATCACTATGCAACACACGCCACTGCAGTCTGTTGTGAACTCCACCTTTTCTATTGAACCCAGTACATATCACTGAAGGGGAGCTTCAATTTGAAAAGTATTGAGATATAGATTTCAAACCCATATACAATATTAAAAAGCAGAGAAAGAGAACAGTAATTTACAAAAATAAGATCTAGTATCTCCTCCTGAACAAAATAAAAAAACAGCAATTGTCTCAGATTGAAGCTCCTGAGAAGTCCGTCAAAGAAATCACGAAAAGCCCTGAAGTGATTTAAAATGGGTTCAATGCAGAAGATAGCAACGTGTGTTGCATCAAGGCATGTTGCATAAATCCAGGGACTATGCATCCATGGAATGGTAAAATGAGTTATCCAAAGAAATGAAATTTCATTTAATAATAAATATTGATGTCACATCAACCTAGAATCTGAATAAAATAAATTGTCGTTATGCGGGTGCAGTACAAGTCCCATCATTGTGGTAAAATCAAGGGGACAATCCAGGATCCAGTCATCAGGATTATTCCCTCACTTTGAAAACCATGATGGGAGGATTGTTTCCCCCACTTTGAAAACCACGAGGGGGCTGCCCTATCCCCCATCCCCTCTCCCTCTAAATGGCATGGAATCCAGCGGGAAATAATATGGCATGTGGATGAGTGATGAGGCAGGCTGTCAAATATAAATCTGTGCAAACTGAACAAAAATCAGTGCAGCTTGTGTAAGATGATGAATTCAGCCACAGCATATGCCATAGCCATCCAATTCAATAGATGTTTTCTGTTCTTGAGAAGCAAAGCCCATGAATGTTTCTAAAGCATTCAACCACCTTCCACTCCAACCTCTCACAAATGCTTTACATTAATGTTAGGAACATAGGATACTAACGAAAAGTGGGCAGGAACTGAAGCTGACAAGTGGGTGAATTTTCTCATTTAAGGATTCGCAAAGCATTTTCAGCCTCACCTCAAGTCCTAAATCCCTGTCCAATTTATTACGAAAGTAATTGGTAAAATATTGAAAGAATTAAAGAATGAACAAATGCTCATTTATAGATTTCAAAGAGCCGATGTTTCTATTATGAAACAATTGTAGAATTAGAAACTATCTAATATTACAGAATCTACAATATTGACCATTAAATAAGGAATAATAAAGATATTATTCTAATACCTGTTGATGTTAGTTTTGTACCACTACATAACATATAGGAATTGAACACTTGATACAAGATATCAAACACTCAACCCTCTCTTGAAAAGTAAATACTCATGAAGAACATGAGAAAACTCCAAGGTTCCTTACACCTGTGGATCCTAACTCAGTTATATTAATGTGATTTGATGGTTAATCACGTAGGTGGGCTTACGTTGTTCACTCAAGGATGCCAAATTCTCGCTATGATGATGATGGGACTTAGCTTTGCAATGTATACTCAATAGATCTATCTCCTTAATTTATATCACTTCCAACTTTGCTCATCAAAACTCTCACTACTAAACCACTCACTGCTTTGCTATTACTCCTATGGAATGGAAAGATTAGCAAATGGACGGGGATCAAACCTAATGAAAGCTTGCCAGCGGCGCTACCTCCATAGATGCAATGATTCAAGGGAAATTCTTAGAATTTTCACACTAACA
>MU224870.1:342668-381686 GCA_018584345.1 Thuja plicata | reverse complement strand
GCCCATGTTCCAAACAGACTTGACTTCCCAGCAGGCCAAAATTGCCCAAAACCAACTCTCAAACTTCACTCGCTAGACCAAGGGGCTTGAAAACTGTCGCCAACAAAGACTACCTAAGACCACTACTCCTACTGCTTGCAAAAGAGGGGGTCCCCATTTGCAATGGGGCGATGGTGTGAAAACCTCACAACAATACCCTCCCTTAATGGTCAATCTATCAACTACACCAACTTGCCCCCTAAATTTTACAAACTTGTCTGGGCTCAAAGACTTGGAGAGAATGTTTGTTGTCTAATCTGCAGTTGGAACATACAGCAGCTGAATTGATCCATCTTCAACCAGCTATTGGATGAAATGACAATGAAGGTCAACATACTTAGTTCTCTCGTGGATGACCGGATTCTTGGCCAATTTGAGCACCCCTTGATTGTCACACTAAAGGGGAGTAGGACTTGCTTGAGACATTTGCATGTTTGAAAGCATCCTTCGAAGCCAAACTACCTCACAAGCTGCCTTAATTGTTCCTTGATACTCAAATTTCGTCGAGGAAAGAGCCACTACCTGTTGCTTCTTGCTAGTCCATGTGACTACACCAAATCCCAAACTGAAAACATACTCAGATGTTGATTTTCTATCATCAATGGAACCTCCCCAATCTAAGTTTGTGAAACCAATAAGTTTAGGATCATGACTTCTGTTGTATAGAAAACCAAAATCAAAAGTGCCCTTCATATAACGTAGCACAGACTTTGTTGCTACCCAGTGATCAATCGGGGCTATCATGAAGCGTGAAATGTAGCTCACTACAAAACTAGGATCGGGCCTGGTAGCAGTAAGGTATATGAGACTGCCCACCAATTGCCTAAATGTTGATTCTCTCACCACAGATGAATCTGATTTGGCTGTCAGGTTCAGCCCTTTCTCCATAGATGTGGATGCAGGTTTGCAGTCTTGCATCCAAAACTTATCCACCACACTGCAAGCACATACTTAGACTGAGATAAGAAGATACTACCTTCAATCTACCAAACTTCAACACCTAAACAGTACTGCAAAAGTCCCAAGTCTGTCATGTCAAAGGATTGACACAAACTCTGTTTGATCTGATTGATCAAAAGTGCCGAACTACTAGTGATAATCAGGTCATCAACATAGACAACAAGAAGAATACCACCATCAATGTTTTTGGCATATAGCTTAGAATCAGATGGACTCCTCTAAAAGCCATTATCTGAAAGGTACTTGTCAATTTTTATGTACCAAGCCCGAGGAGCCTATTTTAGACCATTGAGTGCTTTCACCAGTCTACACACCTGATGTTCTTTACCAACAACCTTGAAACCACAAGGTTGCGTCATGTAGACTTCTTCCTGCAACTCACCGTTGAGGAAGGCACTCTTAACATCCATCTGATGGACTTTCCAACCAAACTGAGCAGCTAAGGCAAGGACGAGCCATATGGTACTCATTTTGGTTGTAGGAGCAAAAGTCTCCTCATAGTCAATGCCTGCTTTCTGTGAGAACCCCCTAGCAATGAGACACGCTTTGTACAAGTCAAGGGTTCCGTCAGCTTTGTAGTTAGCTTTATAGACCCATTTGCAATTAATGGTTTCTTCCCTAGAGGAATATCAGAAAGGACCCAAGTGTTATTCTTCAAAAGACTCTGGTGTTCAACTTCCATAGTCGTTTCCCACTCAAGAATCCCTTTAGCCTCAATATATGTTTGAGGCTCAAAATACTATGAATATATTGGCCATGAGAGCAAAGTTAACAATATCATGTTGCTTGCTCTCATTTCTGGAAGATCTACTCTCGATGAGCTCATCAAGACAGAGATAACTGATAGTCTTAAACCACCATTTAAGCCGAAGGGTAGAAGAACCAACATCAGATGCAAGAGGAATAACTGGAACACGATTTGGAATAGGTACAACATGAGGAACATCATCCAAAGGAAATTCAAGTAGTGCATCATCAAATTTAGAATTTGCATCATCCCTCCCATCAGGTGAACCAATTGAAGACGGACACCCAAATCAACAACCTTCGAAGGTCGATCCTCAGAATGTTGCACAAAAGAGGAAAGTTGAAAAAGGTCCTTGTTCTTCATCAAAGACAACATCACGATTGAAGATAAGATGATCATTGTCTATCAATCAGTTGGTAAGCCTTGTAGTTGACACTAGACCTTGTGAACATAAGCTTCTGACTCTTGGAATCCAATTTGGAGCGTTGGGCATCTGGAATCCATACATATGCTAAAGAGCCAAAGACTTTCAAATGACTGATCCTAGGCTTGTGACCACTCCAGGCTTCCTCGGGAGTCTTCCCCTTAACAACCTGTGTGGGAGATAGATTAAGAAGATAGACTGCAGTGAAAACTGCTTTTGCCCAAAATTTCTTAGGAACATTCATGTGTTCCATCATTGACCAAGGCATTTCAATGACAGTGCGATTTCGAAATTCAACAACGTCGTTCAGCTATGGAGTGTAAGGTGTGGTTAACTGGCGTTCGATGCCATGTGTAACACGGAAGGTGGAGAAAGCGGTAGAACAAAACTCCCCCCATTATCTGACCTAAGAGTGACAATAGGACAGCCAAACTCTTTTTCTACTAAGGTCTTAAATTTCTGAAATACACTAAACACATCTAATTTCTATCTAAGAAAGTACACCCACATTTTAGAACTGAAATCATCAACAAAAAGCAAGAAATACTTGGCACCAGTAACAAAAGAAGTATTCATTGGATCACATACACCAGCGTGAACCAACTGCAATACCATTGAGGCTCACCATGAATCACCATCCTTGAATGGCGTCTTATGTTGCTTCCCAACTTGACAAGCTCCACAAACTTGATGATCTTGAGTCTGAATCTCAGGTAAGCCAAGAACAAGATCAACCTGAACAAGTTGATCATACCGTTGATGCCAAAGGCTATTGATGGAAGATAATTTAGCTGCAAAGGCACACTCAAGAGAATCGCATGAATCCACAAGTCTGTATAGACCAAGGTCCTCGATGCCAACAGCTACAGTAGTGTGAGTCGCACAATCAACAATCGAACACTTGTGTGAAGTGTAAACCACATTAAGCTGAGGAGAATGTCGCATAATCTGGCTCACTAAGAGAAGATTCAGTTCCATACCAGGAACGTAGTATACATTGAGGAATATGATATTCTTCCCACCAAACTGTATCTGAATGTTGCCCTTGCCAACAACTGTATACTCTTCTCCACCCAAAAGACAGAATCGATAAAATGTGAGAAGTTTGTGAACCAATCAAGTCGATGAGTGAAGTGTCGAGAAACACCAAAGTCTATATACCAAGCAGAAGGTTTCACATGATATGTAGATCGCTTTGCCATGAAAGCATAAAATGCAAACTCTTTTTGCTCTGTGTGCTCTGCGACATTGGCCTTAGGTTGAGACCCTCTCTGCTTCTGTTGTTCAAAACCAATCCGACTCCAACAGTCTGTTATCAAGTTATACTGAACTTTCTTCTTCTTCAAGTTATCCTAAGGCTGACTAGAGCCTTTCTTCTAAGAGGATTGATCTTTGCCTTTATCGTTGTGAAAGGATTTGGTTGCGAAGGCTTATTCTAAGGATGAAGTTGCACTACTACCAAATTGTTGTTTCCAACCATCTTGCTACAGAAGTTTGGTGCATAAGTCAGAAAACTTTAAGTCAACATTAGTTGCAGTAATGTTGAGTGTTTCTATGAAGTGCTCATGGGATTTAGGTAGACTTTTTACAGTTATGACTACCATATCCTCTTCCTCCATTTTTCAACCAATGGCCTCATGTTGATCTCTGATGTCCTTAATCTTTGTCAAATGCTCCTACAAGGACATACACTCATCCATCATGATAGAAAATAGCTAGTTCTTCAAGAAGAATGCACGACTCTTATCTGATGTCTCATGGAGATCCTTTAGAATAGTCCAGATCTTTGCAGTTGTCTTGCCGAATGGCACTTGTGGCAGTTGATCATCAGTAACAAAAAGCTTGATAAGCATGACCGCTTCTCGATTGCGCTCGTCAAACTTATCCTGATCTTGTCTAACTCCAGTAGGAGAAGACTGTTTGCCCAAAACAAGCTCATCAAGGCGACGATACTCCAAGATAGTCATCATCCTATGCTTCCATGTGTTGTATTTTTTGTCGTTGAATCGTTGATTGCCATCCAACATTATATTGGTCAAAGAGGTGAAAAATAAAGTGTGAAACCTGAGGCACGGATCCCAATGCACAAACAAAGGCATATTCAAGTACGTACTTCAAGAAAGAAAGCACGGGTGGCACAAATCCCAAGGTGCAGACCCAGAAAAAATTGTCAAAGACCCACAAATCTTCTCAAAAAACCTACAAAGAATATGTAGGAAAAATTGCAATCTGACCAAAATATCAAAGGGTTTTGAAGAAACCCTAGCCAACTGAAAAAGATGAGCCCTAGAGCAGAGCCGAATCTTAAAAATTAGAGGATATTTGTTGCAGAAAAACCCTAGACGACGGCTTAGAAGAAGAGTTGAGGAGTCACAAAAATCTATAAATCGAGGGCAAAGCCCTAGCCGCACGAACATGAGTAAAACAGCATCTACAAAAGAAAATATGGCGTTTGCAACCAAAAGCGACCAATGAACAAGTCGTGAGACAAAAAATCAAGACACGTGCCCAAAAAAAACTCAAAAAATCTCATCGCTAGTAGAAATGGCGTCTCAAATACAAACATGAGCAGAGAATATAGGCGCAAATATGGATGCAGGCCTCAACCGTGAACAGAAAAACGCAAAAAAACGCGTTGAGTTGCAGAGTAACAACCAAAGGAAATGGTCATAGATGCAAAATCGACCAAATAGCTTGTTAATCACCAATGGGAAGCCACAAAAATCTGCAAGAAAACCTGAACGTGAACAAAAGATCCATGTTAAGCAGAAAACTTAGCTCGAAAACCCAGGCTCGTGATTAAAAATATGCACCCGGAAAAAAACAAAATTGTTTTTCAAAAAACTAAAGAAAAGATCAATTGAAATTTTTACGAAAAACAAAACTTAGTATTTTTGCTCTAATACCAATTACTTAAAACTTTGTATTTTTACTCTAACACCATATTACAAAAGTATTTGGTAAAATATTGAATGAATTAAAAAATGAACAAACATTCATTTATAGATTACAAAGAGAGGATGTCTCTATTATAAAACAATCGTAGAATTAGAAACTATCTAATATTTACAGAATCTACAATATTGACCATTGAATAAGGAATAATAAAGATATTATAAATATTATTCTAATACAATTCACTCCTGATACAAAAACACAGTTCAATTCCTTGTAGGTGCAGGCATGGGATATGTTTTGCAGTCCAGATTCATCTGGGTGCATCCATGGATATGCCCCAAGTGAGCCTAATCTGCAAAAACACAAATCTAACCCACCACAAATTAGACTGGAGTTGTAATCTTTAAAGTTAGTTCATTGTGTGATGGCCATGCTAGAAAACCAGGTGAGGATGGCAAAGTGGTGCGGCTCTTTGTCGTTGTGCGATGAGGTGGCAAACACTTGACCAACCCAACATCCCCGTTATTAGTTGAGCATCCAGGCTTATGACACTACTTTTGCTTGGCCTCCCTGTCAAACTTGCCACATGGGACAAGCTATATTTTTATGCTCTATGTGCAAAAGGCCATCTAAACAATAGTTGTTGGCGTAGAGTCAGTTTGGCCTCTACGACCTTTAAGCACAATTGTGTTCTATCTTCCAAGAGTTTTGTTCATATAGTTGGTCCTCCACATGCAGGATATCCTGAAAAACATCAATTAACCTACTCAAAACAAGCTCCATTTTAAAAAACCAACAAAAACATCATACACAACTTCCTAGGCACCTTACCATTCAAGGTCATGTTCAAAGACCATTTGAAGCATATAGTTATAGGATTTTTAAAAAAATCAAACACTTCATTTGATTATAAAAAGTTAAGGGAGCAATTAAAAGATTTTTACTATAACTTATTTTAATTTAATCTGTTATGATGGTTTTAAACATGTCATTTGAAGAGTACGCTAATTTATATTTGGTTTCACTTTCATCATAGGTCTTTATTAGAGAAATATGACAACGATTGCTGATTTTATTATTTTTATGATTGTTTTGTTTATTGAAATTATGAACATGTTAAGCAGTTATCTGAACTATTTCCTGTTTTTAAGCTAAAATATCTATTTGTTTGTGATGTTTATATGTTTTTGTATCAGTGTTCCCAAAACATACCCAAATTTCAAATTGCGAACCAGTAACTTAGTAATTCCAGCCAACAGTATTTCATAGGTTATTCACATATCTGTAATAGATACGAGGTGTTATAGTTTGCAGCAACTTTCCATATTATGACAGTCATAAACTTGTTATTTTATTGAGTTTGTTTGTTTTGATCAAATGTCTATTGATTGTCTCTAGCACTTTTTAGAGACTTGTATATGCTCAGATGTCTCTATTATATGTTTGAAACTATGAACATTCTTCAAGATTTTCTGAGGCTTTTAAATGCTGTAACATTTTTCTGTGTATAATTTAAGATGCTTAAAAGTTCTGTATATTCAAATACCCATGCAAAATTATAAGAATTATAGTTGAAACCCAGGCAAGAAGCTCAATACCCTATCCACTTACAGAAAACGGTCACATCATTTAAAAGCCTCACAAAAGTGTTGGAGACTGTTCAAAAGTGCATAGAAAAAATCACAAAAAATAAAAACTTTAAAAAGCATTCAAGACAAACATTCTATCAAAGCAATCAAATGTATGCAGAAAAACAGAAGGGCTGGCGAAAGGAACATTTCTGCATAACATTAGTCCATCAACATCTGTAAATAACTTGTGAAATCCTGTAGACTGAAAATGCTTTATGAAGCACTAAAACTTTAAAAGCAAACATTCCCTTTCTCTTTATTTCATTTCCTACCTGCTCCATGTAGTTACCCTAGCATCAAGTGAAGGCATAGTAGAAATGCCAGATGGTGGAATGCTTAGAAACAATTGTTAAATTTGCTTTTTGGAGAATATAAAGCAACTACGCATCTACAAGGCCATGTCATGCCTATGACACAGATATGTTCATCATACACATGATGCATGTCACCTTTGCTCAGTTTATCCCAGCGTCACTCCAAGTTTCAGGGGTTGGTGGACGGATGTCGGGGAGTGCAAAAAAATCATATTTGGAGACAATAGACATACAGTGAATAAAATGATATATATATAATTTATATTTGAGTATTTTATATTAAAATAATTCAAAAATTACATAAATAAAAATAATAACTTAGATAAAACCAAAGGAGGCTGAAATTCCAAAGAGCAAGTATAGTAACAATTCGTTGATTTCATAGCCCATTGAGAGACTCAAAATCATAGACATAACATGGCATATGATTTATATTGAGAGATGCCCAAAAGAGAAACGTTGCATCAACAAGCTCAGAATTCAGGGTCATCATATGTCGGAAAGCTGCTTCTATTCCTCTTCTTATCCTTTTCTTTTCCTCTTGTCCTCCTCTTTTCCTCTTCTTCTCCTTCTCGTTTCCTCTTCTCCTCTTCTCTTTTGATGAATGTATGACAAAAATTGGCGTGGGCTTTAAAGGTTGATTTGAATTGGGGGATTTGTGGGCAGAAGACACTAAAGAACCAGGACACGTCAAGGTATTCATAGGATTGCCAAGGGGCAGCAAGAAGTCCCTAAAAAGACCAGAAACTGGAAGAATTCCACCTTTTTATGAGACACCTCATGGATGTCCCCTTCAAGTGTCCAGGTCCCAGTACTTCACACAAATCCAGGGGACACTGGCTTGTTAAAACTTACTTATAACAACCAATCAAGGTACTCTTTTACGTGCAGATTTGTGCCATTTGGGTTCCAAACTCCTGGCAAATCCAAGGAAGATGGGATGTGGTCCTATCATAGTTGTTGAAGGGATTAAACAATCTAGTCATTGGAAGTTAATGTCCCTACCAATTTATCCACTAAGGAGCCAATCTTAAGGTTCTGCAATAGTGATACCTTGTCAAGATCATCAAGATATCATAGCGTATCATTTTTTATTTTACATTATTTCTTGCTATGATTTAATGGTGTCTTCTTATTCCCATCGAATCCCAGAGCTTTGAGTGTTTTACACATTTTTATTTGGACTTTTTGGTGGAAATAAGGTATTTCAGTTGTAATGATGCAGAGCTTTACTGTAATTAGCTCTTAATTCTTAATAAATATTTGCCTGAGTTCACAAAATGTTTATCATCACTTTTTTCCTGTTAAATACTAAAATTTAATATAATTTAAATGTTAGCTTCCACAACAGTGACATGGAAAAAGCACATGGGTAAAGAAATATCAACTGGAGTGCCTAACCATATGTGACTGTGTATGTATATAAATACATGAAATAAATCAAAATATAAGCAGTAAAATCAAGAAGCAAGAATGACCAGTTGTCATGGTTGAAAACCCAAAACTATGCTAAGCCACTACTATAGCTTCATGTTGATGTTTGATCAAGCTGTGTGATGGAAATTGTCTAACTGATCTTTTTTATACCATTTACTCATACGGTCCCTTGCTACATGCACCATCCATCATCCGAAAGAGAGAGGTGAATGGTCTCTAACTAACAAGCAATATGGGATAATTTCAATGACTAAGCTCTAAAATCCCACAGTTGAAGTTAAACAAAGCCATAAAACTTTTATCATTTATCCTAATTAAAGGAAGGTTCTCAAAAAACATATGCAGTCCCTAATAGCGCTTAGCAATTACTGCAGACCAAAGTTTCAAAAAAAACCTTTGAAAACCTAATTAGTAAATCAGTGGAAACAATATCCACAACCTAGCTGTAAATGTTTTTGTCACTTCAAAATGAACTACATGTTAAAGAAAATCATTTTTAACTTTCTAATAAATCTACTTCTTAAAAAGTAACGTGCAATATAGTGCAGCAATGGCGATGGAACTTTTAAGAAAAAAACACAACCCAAACAAAGTTCATGATATTAGTGCCTATTGGTGAACTAAAATTACCCAAAATCACAAATATAAAAAATGAAATCAGATGACCTGTTAATGGGCCTAAGAGGGTTAAACCTCTGATCAAGGTGGATCCCAGATGCAGTTGGAGGCCCCCAGATCCGGGATGGACTAAAGTCAATTTTGACAGAGCCTCTAGAGGTAATCCGGGCACCTCAGGGGCCGGACATGTTGCTCGAAATGAGCAAGGAAGTATCGTGGGGATTGGAGCCCAAAGGTTGTCAGATGGCATGAATAATGTTGCGGAATGTCTAGCAGCAATAGGAGCCCAAAGGTTGTCAAATGGCACGAATAATGTTGCAGAATGTCTAGCAGCGATAGGAGCAACATTGACGGCAAAGAAGTTGGGAGTGGGGGAGCTGCATCTAGAGGGTGATTCATTGCTAACAGTGAATGGAATAGTGAAGAGGCAGACAGACACCTGGTATCTCAACAAACACATCAGGAGACTTCATGACCTTTTTGGTGAGTTTGACGATTTTAAGGTCACACATGTAATCAGGGAGGCCAACAAACTTAAAGACCAACTATCCAACATCAGGGCGAATGGGTCACTAGAGGACAAGTACAAACTTTTTGAGGACCTCCGATTTTTGGATTCCGTAGATTTCCATCTAGGAAATTGTGATCAATAGAGCAAGTAAGGGAGAAAGCTCTTTTTTTAGCAACTTAGTAGCCTTTGGGTACGTGGCGAAGACGAAGTACCTGTCCTTTCTCAGTTCATTGGGAAAGGATGTTTGGGCAAAAGTTGCGACATGCTAGAGTACGGCTGGAGATTGGTTTCAGATTTGCTGACGGTGGCGGCTTAGGCATTGATGATCAAGAACATCTTGCACGCTCGAAGGAGGTCTCTGAGGGGCGAGCCAAAGCATGGAAGGGGAGATTAAATAGCTGTCTTGTAGCCTTAATGCCATCTTTTGTCTGCAGCTAAAGAAGAGTCTAGATGGAGGCGAACTTTTCCCTCAACTCTCCTGGGCAGATGTCTGGCTTCCGAGGACCCATTTCCATTCAGAGAATGTGAAATGTTTTTAAATTGGATGAGATTGAATTTTGGGATGCAGTGATTCTCATGTTTGGGAAAAAATTTCTCAACTCTGACCTACGGGCAAGGATGAATCTGGATATTTTGTCCCTCTTCCTTGCTGTAGCATTGATGGTCGGCTCCTTTCGCGAGGAGGTGCTCGAAGTGGCCAGGGCGCGTATGGAGCCCAAATGGGCTGGCGGCATGGCAAACATCATCAAGAGGGCCGAGAGAGGGGTGGGGCTGAATATGAATGAGGGGTCATGGAGATTGATAGGCAGAGGTGCAGAGGATTTGCAACCGCTGATCATCTGGTCAAGCACACTTGCAAGATAACCATAAAGGGTGGCAGGCTTTGATGGCTTTCTTGAGAAAGCAAGAAGCGGCGAGGTCTGAGGAAGAAGCTACGCAGCGGAGCGGGCGGAAGGTGACCCCCATTTAAGTCGACTGCTCCTAAGGGACAAGACGGGTGCCCTGTGCCTAGGAGGCAGATTCCACCAAAATCAGAGGTGAGAGGGGGAGGCGGGAAGCGAGGTCGAGGCCGTGCTGGTGCTGAGGCTGGCCGCGGTGGTGGAGATGGAGGCCGTAGGGATAGCAGCATGGGTGCTGGAGGTCTGGTGAGAGATTCGACAGGGGATGCGGCTTTCCTCAACTTCACCAGGGAGGAAGCAGCATCCTGGTTCAAATAGCAGGAGGAGCTGCTCTGTGATCGCGTGCCCAGTTTTCCTTTATATGGGCTAGTTTAGTCTGTTTTGTGCTGTTTCCGTTTGTAACCAGGTTTCATGGGGAAAGCATTTGTTTGTATATCCAGCCATTAAGTGGCATTTTGTTGTGTTCGCTAGTTTTTGAACATCAGCCTTGAAGAGGCTTACCTAGAATGTATCTACCTTTGAAATCAATACAAAAATTATCATCGATCAAAAAAAAAGAAACGAAATCAGGAAGCAGAAAAGCGGAACATTACCAAAATTTCGACCCACGATGCAGTGCCACGTAGGAGCGTGCCTCTTGTCAAACTCCTTTTTGATATACGCTGCAACGTCCTTCTCTACAGCGTGGACGTCCAGGGCCTGCGTAGATGAATAAATATACTTGTTAAAAAGAAATGAGCAACGAACAATGAACAGTGTAGAGCTATAGATGGACCTGAGAAGCGCATTGAATGGCTTCGTCCTGCATTTCCTCGCTCATGTCAGCGCTCTTCACAATCGCTTTCCGATTCGGCTTCTTGGACTCTACTTCATTTCCCACTATGCTCTTCTCATCTGCGCCGCCTTTCAACATGATCTTTTGCTCTGCGCCGCCTTTCAACATGATCTTCACCTCCGTCATTCTGCAAATGCTCTCTATTTCGCTCTTCTTTGAGCAGGTGCCCACCAAGTATCGGAAAACAAGGGTTTCAGGTTTCAGGGAGGTTTTCGTATGTTTTTGGGTAATCTATGAGCTGTACAAGTGGACGGACAAGATCATCCAGACATGACAACAACGCAAAGAAAGTAACATTCTAAATTTATTATACCGCCAATTGCTAAAAGTGTGATTATGATCGTTACAATGGCACTAACGTAGTTGGCACCACGTCATCTTCGAAACTGTTATCATCAGCCTTGCACCAGCTATCCCATGAAAGATGATCGGGACTTGAATGTGAGATCGTCAATACACTTGAAACTTTTAAAAATAAAAAAGCAAGATTAAGATTAATGGATATTTTATGAGTTTTGAATTCAAATTAGTTTAGTTGATATATATATATATATATAAAAACTAAATCATTATTATCTAATGTAATAATTGTTGAAAATTAAAGAATCATTGTGTTAAATTTTTAGATAATGATCATAGAAAGTAGTATATATATTTAATAATATTGTTTATTTTATTTCAATTTTCTTAGAAATTTTCAAGTTTTGATAAGTTTCAGTTATTCAAAAAATAAATATATTTTTTTTGTCATTTAATATCTTTTTTAAGTTGTCCAAAAAAAATCTAAATATGTGTCATTATTGGGGAAGAGCACCAGTACCCACACACCCTAACTTTGCACCCCTGTAGAACCTAAACTATATGACGGATTTTGACAAAAAAAAGTTGTTGTCTTTGAATGTGAGTTAATTGCTTAAAGCTAAGGTTTCAGCTTATGGGTATTCATGGATCTCTTTATAGAGATCGTTGAATGTCGAAGGGTCAAAAAGTGGTCATTTCAAAGTGTCACTCGATACCTACTCAAAGATGCACCAATAGTCGTTCACTCAAAAATGTCAGTACTTGTAGCCAAATGTCCTAGTACTCATACACAAATGTCCCAATAGTGGTGCACAAATGGGTAAATTACCAACCATAAAAGCTAAAAAATGATTAGCTATTGGTACATGAGTGATCATAGTGATCATTTTTTAGGCTCTTTTCATATTAGTAATTGGGGGGTCATCATAACAAAAACATAACGGTTATTGGACCCCCTTGTCGGTTAGTGGTGATCTTCCCTGCATAAGTTTTACATCCTATTAGAAGAAGATAGTTTTTCAATCTTATAAAAAGATTTTGTCGAGTCTTATTTTTCCACCTAATTATTTAATAAGACAAGAAAGAAATGGGTCTCCATCCTAAATACCATGCATTCCCCAATTTTGCCATGTACATGTACAAAACAAAAGAAATCTAGAACCTTTTCTTGCCTTCTAGCAAATTTCTAGAATTTTTGTGACATGTTATGGTTATTTTAACTTTTCACCTCAATAATCTTCCAGTTAAACACGTCCATGAACTTCTTGCTCTACTCATTTATGGATTTTAATTATCAATTTGTTGTTGATATAGTTCTTGCCACTGATTTTAATTTCGGTCATGCCTAATTATTTATTTTCTATGGTTGTTTTTGGGCTTTTGTAGATATTTTTTGGTTCTTATGCATCACAAAGCAAGAGATATTCAAACCAAAACATGTTATAAACTCACGAGATAAATAAATATATGGATATTCCAGCGCCACTACTTTTAGCCAAACTGCCTAAGTTGATCAAATCAAAGTCAGCCTATAGACACAAACATACTTTCCAGTGTTTCTTACCTCTATTATCAGACCATTCAACTGAGCAATAATTACATAATATGAGGATTTGAAGCCTTTATTTGCACTGGTAGATTAGTTTATAAATTAAAGCTATAAGATTTACACAATCCATAAGATTAAAGTTGTAATTTCTGGATTCAATTAGTTTACGAAGTTGGAAATGAAAATGGTGTGGGACGGCCAATGACTGGAGGGTTCTATTGAATATGATTTTCTTCTCCTTCATCCCTAGGACCAAGGTACTCTCTGCAATTCTTAATTTGAATTAACTCTCTCATTAATGGTTGAATAGAGATTAAAAAGAATAACAAAGTAGAAAAGAAGCTCGTATTGCAATAAGTCAAGTAATTAAATTTTTTAGATCCTTGATTTTTGCTTTGTTGCCTATCATAGCATCAAGTGCATATTGTTGTTATTCATTTTATTTTATCTTTACGAGCATTGTTTACTAATTTCAAATTATAAGTTTTATGTATCCTAGCTCTGTTTCAAATACTTGTCAAACTTTTCTCTCTTCAAAGATTTGCAATTTTTCAATGTGAGGAAAAGCATACATTTGTTGGTAAGGAAGCATGCCTCTTCTCAAAATGCAACTTTAAAATTATCCAATTTTTTGGAGTATATACAAAGCTAGAGGTTGTTTAGGTCTTATAATATTGTGTGATCTAGTGGTTGATTGTACCTCTTTAGTGTTTATTCATCTATGCATAGTGTATTTCCCATATGATAATGGTTGGGGATTAAATTGGTATTTTGCTTTCTTTTCATATTTACCTAAATAATCGTGTTTAAATATGCCTAAATGTTGGTGATATGAAAATTAATATTCACAATTGGATGCTTAAATGTATTCTGATCAAATCTTTCTTGACAATCATATTTCTATCAAAATTATATAAATTGGGACAACATTCATACTTTGATTAATTATGTATGGGCATCAAGTTCTAACAAGAGATGGGTTTTATAGCCTTGGGTTTTTTGTTTCTACCTCTCTAGAATCAAAACTTACAGATTATTTATGGTTTCAATCCATAGTTATTTTTTCCCTTATTGTATTGATTAAGTAAAAATAGGTTTTTGAAGGACCCAAAACCTTTTACAAAGAGCTTAAAAATAAACCATTAAAAGCATAATAGAGTCTATGCTACAACACCCATGAACAAAAGCATGAAAGAAACATATAGCAGCTACCAAAATACAAAAGGCTGCAACTAGAAAAACATAACAGGACAACACCACAAAAAGATAGGACATCATAAAAAGACAACTAAATACATTTCATAAGGTCCTTAGCCTAGACCACCATTATCTACATATGATCAGCATCATCCTTCAATTTTTCCAGCTCCTTATCTTCTTTGGTATCAATCTTCCTAGTGCTCGCCTGAGTGCGCTTACTAGGTCCCATAGCCTCCTTCAGATTCTTCACCTCCTTCTCTGCTTTAGTCTACTCTATCATGTTGACTAGGATCTTGGCATGACCAGTATAGGCTTTGAGGCTGCACAAGATCTGCTCCCCAATTTTCCTCGTAATATCTTCTAATTTCTCAATTCTATTATGCAAAGTGACAAACCTACCCTCAAAGTCCCCTTTAATAACCCTGGCCTCAAGCTCTTTCAATTTTTTATCCAGATTAAAAACCTTATCAACCAAGGCAGCATAAGCATTTGCATTGCTGACCACATCCCTCATTTCCTCAAGGCACTCAGCAACCAGGTTTTCTCCTATGCTCATCTTCTTGAGGAGGTTGATATCACACACCATCGTACGCATTTGGTCTTTGACCATGCCAACATCATCCATCAACTTGCCCAGGGTGCAGGTAAAATCCACAAGGCAATTTTTACCCTTACTCACAGCGCTATCCCCACTTTTCTCCTTGTCATTCTCCTTCTCAGTAGTCACCTTATTCCCAAGACCATCTTTGTCAATTCTTCCCACAATATCATCCACAGTCTGGTTGGCTTCTTTCAAGTTTTCCTTCTCCCTCTGCAGAGTGTTCTAGTCCTCACCCAGATTACCAAAATCCCCATCCAAATTCTCATCTTCCCGAATCCCCTCACCAATCTTTTCATCATTGATCTTCATCTTCTCATAGTCTTCTTCCTCCTCAGAAGAAATGACAATATTCTTCTTATGGGGTCTTTTAATATTCTTAGTCTTTTTACTACTTCCACTAAAATCCCCTCTTTTCCTTTTGTCGCCATCATTCTCCCCTGCTTCCTCACAGTCATCCTCTTCAGTATCCTTTTCCGTTGCATAATCTTCCACAACATTCTTTCCCTGCTTATTCTTAGAAGGAGACCCCTTAAATTTAGTCTTTTTAGTATTTTTCACCTCAGAAATCTCCTCCTCATCATCTTCAGTATGTTCATCATTAATCTCATCATCCTCATCCCCTTCAATCTCATCTTCATCCCTAACTCTACCCTTAAGGAAGGGTTTTCCACCTTTTTAGTTCTCTGGAGATAGAACACCAGAAGCATTAATCCTTGGTACGAGGCATGATCCCCTTTAGGGTCCTTCTGAATGTTTTTAATAGTAAAATCCAAAGAGCTCAACAGATAGAAAGGGAAACTAACTTTCTCTTCATGTCTAAAATGGTTAAGCAACATGAGATGGTGGCCATAAGCTCTGGTAAATCTACCATCAAGTGTAATGTAGTTAATAACAACATATAAGACAAACCTCCAAGGCTGATATATACACTTAATGTTGTGGTAGGAAGTTTCTGCCTTAACCAACTGCTTTCTTCCATCTCCGTATTAGGGAACCTCTCTGGAGCCTTATCCGAAATACTCCTATCTCTATAGAATTTTATCCCCTCCATACTCATACATGTAGCTTCAGCAACAATCTCCTTTGTAACCTCCATATACTTGTTACACACTAACACCTTGCCATTCTTCCGAGTTTTGAAGAAATGCTTAGACACAACAGGGTTTCTTCCATTAAACCTGCAGCACCACCTTTCTTCAAAATCTCCCAAACCTCCTTATTTTGTTTCCATTCCTTTTAAGTCACGGGTTCAAACCTTTTCTTACTACCACCCATTTTACCACTCTGATTTTCCTTCACACTATCTCTGAGAATCCTCGATCTCCGATCTAAACAACACTTCTCATACAATACCCAAAATCTGAGTGAAATAAAGAGATAAGTCACATAATAATCCTTCGCACCAAAAAAGGAATAATGAAACATCACTTTGCAATAAAAAAAAACTATTCATTAAAAGGCAATTTAAAACTCCTTCTGCCTGATTTGTGAGCGGTCATTATCAATTAATGATTGCACCTCGAAAGGAAAATCATCAACATCATCCCATTTTGTCATCAAATCCACCTTATAAACCACGTTGGAAGCCCAGTCGGCAACAACATTAGTCTCTCTATAGTTATGTGTGATGACACATTCCTCAAAAGACTTGATAAGTTTATTAGCCTTATGCATAACATCATATATAGTCCATGAAGGGGTAGAATCATTATTTAAACATTTTATAATGTTCAAAGAATCACCTTCAATCCATATTTTTTGCACCCCTTCTCCTTAGCCAGAATCAAACCATGGAGAGCAGCATTAGCCTCTGCAACATGATTAGATTGAACACCAATAGGTATTGCTCTTACTCCTTTACAAAGACCATTCTCATCTCTAATAATAGCTCCACAACTAGCCACTCCTGGATTCCCTTTGGAGGCCCCATCAAAGTTAACTTTCATCCATCCATGGGGAGGACAATCCCATCTCGCTTCATTCCTCAATGACTCCTTCTTACAATAATTCATATTCCCTTTAATTTTCTAGTTCTGAAAGAGAGTAATATCCCCATCCTTTAAAGGTTCAATCAGAATACCCTTCAAATAAAGATTCTCCAGCATAGCTCTTTTGATCTTATAAAAACCACCTTTTCATTTGAGGCCTTATTTCTAAAAACTCTATCATTTATTTCTTTCCAAACACCCCAACAAATGTAAGGTAATATGAGTTTCCAGACAGAAGCCATTGTACCATTTTTTGAAGGTGACACCCAAGAGGTAAAAAGGCTCTGCAAGTCCTCTGGGAAGATCCAATCCACATTCAGCAGCTTTAAGCATTTTTCTCATATTTTGTTCACATAAGGGAAATGAATGAACATTTGGGTAACAAACTCCTCATCATGTTTGCAAAGATAACACATATTAGCCATAGTAATTCCCCTTCTTCTCAAGTTATCAGTAGTTAGGATCTTGTTTTGGAGCATAATCCAAAAGAAAATATTGACCTTAGGAGTAAGGTCCTTAATCCAAGCATTGGCCCAACAAGGCACTATATGATTCTCATAGTCCTGATGGTACAGAGAAGAGATAGAAAATTTGTCATTAGTATTATACTTCCAGATAAGATTGTCCTCTTCCTTAATTAAAGTAACATAATTCAATATTTTATTAAGATTGTTGAGGGACTAATTTATAATAGATAAATCAATCTAGTGATCTCGCTCCCAATAGTTAGCCACTTTGAGACCAAACCTCAATTTACATTGGTCCATAAAAATATTCCACTCGGGACTCTCCTTTCAGGGATGATCCATGAGCCATTCTTCATCCCAAAACTAGACAATCCTGCCATCCCCAACTCTCCATTTGACTCCCTTCCTTATAAACTATTTATTTCTTAAGACATTTTTCCAGATAAAGGTCCCTCCAAGGAGGTCATCATAACTAAGAAAACTTTGCATAGAAGGGCACTCCTTATTGTACTTATTCTTCGATATAGTAGTCCATTCTCCCTTAGAGATGTAAAATATTCAAATAAGTTTAGCAAGGATATGGTCATTTAGACTTCTAATTCTTCGCAATCCTAATCCCCCTTTTCAAACCGATCTACAAACCTTCTCCCAGGCAATAAGGGTCATCCTTGTCTTCTTTTCCAACCTTGTCCACAAGAAAAATTTCTGAATTTTTTCAATAGCCTCACCAAACTTTCTGGGAATTTTGAGGATGTTGAGGGCATAAAGAGGTAAGCTTTGCAAAGTAGGCCTCAAAACCTAAATCTTACCAGCCTGACTCAACAAAGTGCCCTTCCACCCTGCCAATTTTCTATGAAATCTATCCATCAAAGAGCTCCTAAAAGAATCAGGAGGCTCTAAACAAAGAGGGACACCTAAATAGGTTCTAGGTAAAGACTTCATCTCACATCTCAATATCTTCTTACTTTTCAATTATCTTTGTTCAAGGACATTGCAAAAGAACACCGAGCTTTTCCCCAAATTAATAAGTTGTCCAGAAGCTATCCCATAGTTGTCCAAGGCCTTCTTAATGTTTTTAGAATTTCTTATAGAGGCTTCCACCATCACAACAAAGTCATCAACAAATTGGTAGTGAGAACAAACCTGATTCACCAAAGAAGGATGCATACCCTTAAACTCACATTTCTAGACCATCTTCTCAATGTATCTTCCCAGGCATTCAACCATGATAACAAAGAGGATAGGAGATAAGGGATCACCCTACCTCAATCCCCTAGAGGATTTAAAAAATGGGGTAGGAGAGCCATTGACCAAGACTGAAAAAGTAGCTGAGGAGATGAGATGAAGAATAAGTTCCATACTTTTATAATTAAAACCAAAGGCTTGAAGCACTTTATTCAGAAAATCCCAGTCCACCTTGTCATAATCTTTGGATAAATCCAGCTTCAGAATAAATCCCTCCATTTTGGACACAACGAGAGAATGAACATTTTCATGGAAAAAATTAATGGAGTCTAGAATCTGCCTACCAAGGAAAAATCCATTTTGCTACTAAGAAGTTAGAGAAGGCAAAAAAGAAAGAATCCTTGTAGTCATCACTTTTGATATTATCTTATAGGATGAGTTGCATAAACTTATTGGTTTGAACTGATCCATGTTATCAGCCCCTTTTTTCTTAGGGATGAGAGTAATGAAAGTGCCATTTATCTCTTTCAAAACTTTCTAGGACCCAAAAAATTCCTTCACAACATTAGTTGCATCCTTCTCCACGACATGCCAAAACATCTAGAAGAAAAACATAGGAAATCCATCTGCGCCAGGGGATTTTTCCCCTTGAAAGGAAAAGACAACCCTTTTAATTTCATCATTAGAGGGAATAGCAACGAGAAGGGAATTATGATCCTCATTCAAGATAGAGGAAATACAATCCAAGAAATCCCTTTGAGCTTCCTTATCCAAATCATGGTCCCATTTGAGTAAATCCTGGAGAAAACTTTTAGCCTCCATCCAGATAGAATCTTCATCTTCAGAACTAGTACCGTTAATAAGTGGCTTATAAATTCTATTTTACACCCTATGCTTGAGATTAGTCATGAAAAAGTATTTAAAATTCCTATCTCCTTCTTTAAAAAAGACCTTTCGAGATCTTTGCCTCCAGAAAGTATCCTCTTTAGAGATGATATCATGATACTCCACTAACTTAGCATTTTCCTTTTCTCTAGATATCTTATCATACCCTTCTAATTGTATAGTATCCTGAATATCCTTTAATTCTATACTAATTTGAGTCTCAGAGGAAAAAATATTACCAAAAGTATCCTTATTCCATCCTTTAATATTTTCCTTTACCTGTTTCAAATTTTTAGCAAGAATGAACATAGATGTCCCTCCAATCCTAATCTTCCACCATTCCTCCATTTTTTAACCCAGTTGTGGTTGCAAAGATTACATCTTCTCAAACCTAAAAGGGAAAAAAAATTTCATAGATATGGGATCAGCCAAAAAAGTAATGGGGTTGTGATCAGATCTGACCCTCACATGGGCAGATAAAGAGCAAAAATAATGTGAAAACCAATCATTACTAACCAAAGCTCTGTCAAGTCTAACCTGAATCAAATCCTTTCCACTTATTCTATTAGTCCAGGTATAGTTAGTTCCCTTAATTTCAACATCATGGAGGGCATTTTCATCAATGAAGTTCATCAAATCTATTCTGCTATCTTTGTTCGATTGACTTCCCCCCATTTTTTCATTTTCTTTCAAGGGCATATTAAAATCTCCAATGGAAATCCACCCTTCAGAATCAAAACTTCTTCTCAATTGAAATAAGTTGTTCCAAAAAGCCTTTCTCCCAACTTTGGTATTAGGATTAGCATAGATGTTGGTAAGCACCCAAGAAGTTCAATCCTTATAACACGACTAAATCTGATATAGGCCAAATTATTTCCCTGATAGATAACATCACCTTCAATATTATCACAGTTCCAAAGGGTAACAATACCCCCTAAATCCCCCTCAGAATCACCCCCATAGATTTTACCATTTCTTAAAAACTTTCAAATTTAAACTTTCTCTTTAGGCATTTTAGTCTCTTGAATCAAAAAATATCAAGATTATTATCTCTAATCATATTCCTAACCAAATCTTACTTATGAGGATTATTTAATCCCCTAATATTCCAATAAATTATCTTCATACCTTAATAAAGGAACTTGTCTCTAGGATGGTCTCATGGCTCCTATCCACTATCTCCATGGATCTCTTTCTTTGATTAGATGGTCTTCCTGGGGAAGGTTGTACCCCTCCCACATCCCCATTTATAGTACTCCTTGTGTTTCTGGCAGGAAAATTATTCTTTTTCTTATTATTCTTAGATTTTCTAGCATCCTCGGAGGCTAGAGATCCATCATCTTGCCCCCATAAAACTTGATTAATCACTTCAACATCCCCCCATTTCAGAATTTGGCTCTCAAAAAAAGTTGTCCTCACCACCTTTGGAGAGCTCTGTGATAAATCTGAAAAACCTTGGCCCAAAACTATGCATTGTTGAGCATCCTAAAACTCACTAGCATCCATCATGCTATATTGTTGCAGAGATGATCCAGATGCCTTAATCTGCTCAGGCACACCTGCCACCACATCCTTCACCAAACTCAATCTCGAGTTGTCCTTCAAACTAGAAGCCTCCTTTTTATTACTCTCCTCCTCATCATCAAAGGCGTCTCTAAATATCAGCTCATGGGTACTTACATTTCCCCCTATGTTACCTCCAAACAATTGTTCCTCATTTCCCCACACAGACCTTGCAGGGAGTCATTGTTATCCTCATTTCCACCCGTAATATTAATGTTATTCTCTTCATTTTCTACAAGATCCAAATTCTTAGTGTCACACCCAACCTCTGTAGTAAGAGATCTCCTAGAAGAATCTAACCCATGCTCTTGTTGTTTCCCAACAGGGACCCACTTCTTCAGCTTCCTCTAAACAACCTTACTCGGGCATTTCTTCACCCAATGACCAACTTTCTTGCAATGGAAGCAACCAAAAGGAATCAATTCATATTCAATATTTTTCTCTTAGGAGCCCAACTTACATTGAATAGTGATAGACTCAGGCATATCGGCATCCTGAATCACCCCAACACAAATTCTTGCATAACTTAATCTTCTCCTAGAAGTCATAGTAGAGTCAATAGATAACAACTCACCAAAGGAGCCAACAATCCCCATGAAAACATCCTCCTCCCAATACTCCATAGGAAAGCCTGGAAGTTTAATCCATATCGGGGCCTGGACCACCAACTCATCCTCAAAAATGAGATTAGGATATCATTTTTGGAGAATCATATTGTTTTGGCCTATCATTCAAGGCCCATTACATAAAATATTCCTACGGTCCTCTTCGCAGGAAAAGAAAAAGGAAAGACAACCCTTAGTCGTGGCTACCACATCAACTTGTCCTTTTAAAAACCATTTCCTCTTAACATAAGCACAAACCACCTTAATGTTCGACCTGACACCCAAAAAACTTCCCAGAAGAGAGTTATCCATCCTAGCAATATTGGAGTATATGATCTGGTCTGGGACAACAATGACAAAACTACCTCGAGCCAGGTTTTAAATGTTCTTAACAATGGTAACATTGACTTACCCATGGGTTTAACACCGAAAAGGGAGGACCACTTTTTTGCACCAACCTGTCGAGGAACCGAAGAATCATAAATTCTGGGCCCCCCACCCGGGTCCCCATGCTCCAGACCAGCATTAGGATCCTTACCTTTTTCCTCATTTCCCGCAGTCTCACCAAGAATCCAGTACGCATCAAAAGGACCTGCTTCTGCCCCTGCAACACCATTTCTGCCCAAATTCAAGTCCAAATTTTGAATTGGGCTCCTCCCGCTCCCTACTCCTCCTCGTCCTCCTCTTCCTCCTCCTCCTTCCATAAGTTATTCTAATTTTTCCCTTATTGTTGCTTGCGTGCATATGTAAGGATAAAATAAACTATAATGATATACATGATTAAGTTGTGGCATTAAATTCAATATACAAAGTAGGAGAGTTTGATGTATTGGAATTCAAAGATTTTTTGGCACTCATGCATATGCCAAAATGATAGAGTTAAGAAAAATGTGTATGCTTTATATATGAACATGTTATGTTTTAACAGATAATGAAGTAGTTTTTAGTTTACTATTTCTGATTCATTATGTAGTTTAGCACTGTGGGGATATTGTTGATTATGATTTATAGTTGTTTCCCCTTTACTATTATTTTTTTTGTATTTAGGGGGTTAAAAATAACTGGATTTATTTACATAATTATATGATGAAATTAAAATTAATCTTCAAAGCATAAGACTGGATTTGACCAGGTTAAATTCTTTCTTGAGCTTTTGCCAAGACCACATAATTGGAATGTTATTTATACATTATTCATGGGGAACACATTTTAACAAAGGATGAGTTTGTGATGTAGCAATGGTTTTATTTCAATTCATTGTGTAACTGAACACAGGATATCTAGTTTTGATCTATTGTTGTTTTACCTCTCACTATTTTAGCTATGGGTAATAGACATTATCATTTATATGCAAGCAGTTATTTTATAACTTATACATATGTATAGAAAAAAATTAATATAAAATTCAACACAAATCAAGTCCTAGATGGTGTGAATTTGAACTCTTCGTGTTGTAGCTTTATTATGTGATTTGTTTCATTAATCACATTATGAAATGTCCAAAATGCATGTTCTCCCAACTTTAAAAATATTTCTTTTTTTAATTAATCTTAGAACGCAAAATCAACACATGTGGGGGTTTCATTAAGACATTTTGGTCCCAAAGTTTTCTCCATCTAGAAAATTTGGTATTATTGTGTAAATGGGGCATGGAGTGCAATGTTTATATAGCACGGGTTGATGAGTGAGTTATGAAGTAGGTTCCATTTAAATTAATTGGATTTGTGTAAAGGGTTTGTCTTTCCTCACTCCAATTATTTGAAAGATTTGGCTGCCTCAAATTTAATTTTCCCCCAAATTTTATTTTATGGGATTATTTTGTTTTCATCTTGACTTGTTATCAATTCACCAAGCCATATAAGAAAAGTAATTTGTAAAGATATTTGGTTAAAAAATTTAGAGAGATTTACATCAGCATTTTGGATTGCACCTTTTGATCCATATTTTGGATGAGATGAACAAGCAATTATCAAGATTGCAAATTATAAATCACTAAATAAAGCACAAAAAGTTAGGACAAGTATGTTACCTTGGGACAAATCACTTAAATGGAGAAGGTCTCTTGTAGTAAACATATACCCAGAAGCTAAATAGCTCAAGAAATCACTAGAACATAGCAAAATGCACAGGCAAAGGAGAAACCATTTGACAAAACTGTTGGAATTTAATGGGAAGTAGTACTGAGAGGGGAGGGGTGAATTAGCACCTCTAAAACTTTTAAGTCCTTTCTTAATTCATCATTAGTAATCATACATTACTGCATTACTGACCATTACTATTGTTCCTTCTTATGCATGTATTATTCATTCATAATCTTTAATAGTTTGCAACATTCAAAGAAACATTCATGAAAATCATAAACACATAACACAAGATATGGTATCGCAGAAAACTCCTGTTAGGAAGTAAAAACTGCGGTGGGGATGGCACCCACAAAACTTCACTGTCTGCAGAATGGAAGGGAGTCGGTTAAGGCTTAGAATTTTGATCACTTCTGATGATCTACCCTGTTAGGAGTATTAAGGTGGAGACCTGTTAAGATCTACTCTGTTAAGAGTTTTAGCAACACTGATTTAAGTGTGCACTCAGTTATGAGATTTACAATAGGACAGTTAAGCCCACCTTTCTTGAAAGGATTTCATTAGTGTACTACACTTGTTAGAATGAGTACAAATGCTAACCCGACTGCATACAATCTATAATTACTGATTAAAGATCCATTAAATCTCTCAGAATAATAATATCACCTTAAGTGATTGATGAATACCTTTTCTCTGTTCTATTCTTGAAACTGACTTGATTCTATTTCTATCCTTCTGCATGAATTCTCTTATCTGGTCTCTAGTTGCTCTTCGTGGCTACTATCTTCATTGAACAACAACTATTCTTAATAGATTGAGCACCTATTTATACAAGTATTTGACCTATCTTGGAATCATGCATTACAATGTTAACTCTTAGATCCAAGGTTTACAACTTGACCTTGATCTTTAGTTTGCATGTTTTAAATCAATAAAACTAATTAAAACAATAATAAATACATTTGTTCCTCCGCACATAATGGATTTAAAAGTAAATCAAGAAGCTATAACTACAACTTCAATGATTTATCTGACGTGGAAAGTCAGATCCACTTTTTGCGGGATGTAATTGACTGTCGGTTCTTGGTCGTTGGGTTGAACTTGAAGTCTATCAGCGTTCCTTTGTTGAACTATTCGTCAGGTTCCCTTTGTCTGTCGGGTTCCTCTCTTTTTTGTTCCATCAGGTTGCACTTTTGTTGCTTGTCGAGTTTCCTGTAACTTTTTGTCATCAGATAACACTTAACAGTGTTTATCGGGTAACCTTGCTGTTGGGTAGTGTTGTGCCCTGTCTATCGGTGTAGAGTAAACCGATGGTGCAGATCATGTTTTTCCTTAAGTACACTAATGGAAAAATATAATGCCTTTAATCTCCCCCTTTGACATTAGTATAAAAAAAAAACTGATATGTGCATAATACTAAAGTGTTTAGTATGTACACCATGTATGTATCATTGTCATCATATAACTCCCCCTAACTGTATGCATCAGTATAGTATAAGTCTATGTACATGTATACTATACATTCTCTATTCTTTGCTCTGTATGTACATATTATTTTCTCCTTGTATTTTCCTTTTTCTTTTACTATACATATTGTTTCCTCTGTTTAATCGAGGTGAGTGAACATATCAATTTCCCCATTTCTTTGATACTTATGACAAAGATGGACAACTTATAATATGTTAAAATTGTGACAAAAATGTGTAACTTACAATGTGTCAAATATATTTGAGTGGGTTGCCTTGATATCTTCGAGCATTTTCTCCCATTTTTCTTTCAGTTGTTTTAGAGCCATGTGTTGTAGCTCTAGCCTTGCGTGCATATCATAAATGTTGTCTAGGATAGACAATTCCGGGGTTGCAATTAGTGTATTTGCCTATGTCATATGTTTTTGAAGGAGTGTAAGCGTCGGTAAGAGCTTAGCTTGGAGCTCATTTACCTCACTTTGTACTTCATCTCTGTAAATTGTATGTCCTATCTCTATTTCCTAGCCTATTTGATTTGCTCATTGTGCAATTTAAGTGCTTCTTCAGTATTGGTGAGACTTTGTGCACTGGACTTAAGAGAAACATCAATTTGTGCTATCTTGTCGGTATACTCCTGAGTGAGTTGATCTAAAGTGCACAATTTCTGTATTAAGGTAATAGCTTTTGAGATGATTGGATCAATTGTACTTACCAATTCATATAGCTTAACCTTTTTCAATGCTACTTCCTGGATTATCTTCTCGGATAGCTTGAACTCATGCTTTTGTTCAAGTCTTTCTTCCATAACTTTCTCAGCATCAATATTCTGAGATGTTATTGCATATGTGAGTATTACTAGTTGATCAAGCATTGGAGATTTTTGATCAATATCTACATCAGGTACAATATGTTGAAGTATTCCTCTTGCTACTTCCAATACCTTGGCCTCTTTTTCTTCTCTCTTTAGTTTGTCTTGAATGTCGTTTCTCTCACAGAGCCAGACATACTTTGTCAATGCAGTTGGATCCAATGTCCTTGGATCACAAACTGGAATCTCAATGACTTCATCCAGAGTGACTGGATTCTTATTCTTTACTCTCTTCTTCTTTGAGATTTGTGGGGATGCAGAGGTATGAACTACCATAAATAGTTCATTTGTTCTCTCTGAAGTGGTTGGTGAAGGCCTTGTGGAAGATGCTTCTTGTGTTTTCTTCTTGGGTTGCACTTGTCAGTTTTGTGAAGACATCTCTCCTTCAACCTTGGGTGTCTCTACAGATTTTTCTTTTGATTGTTTTTCCTTCTCATCTTGATTTGCTTCTTCACCTTTCTCTATTTGTGTGTCCCCTTTTTCCTTTTGAGTTTCCTCCTTATTTTGATCAGTAGATGTATCTTTCTGATCATCGGTTGTAGCTTTCTCTACAGTTGTATCTTTTGTAGTATCTGTAGTATCTTTTGCTTCATCATCACCCTTGTCATCGAGTGTGCTTGTGTCCTCCACTATAGATCCATCATTACCCTCTAGAATATTGATTTCCTTCATTAGTACAGGCATATTTCTTTGAGTGGTTGCTTGGGATGTATCTAGAGTGGTGTCCTGCTCGTCGGTTTGATCTTTTGGAGCATTGACATCCTCATCTTTTTGCACTTGGTATGTAGGGTCTAGTTCTTTGGAGTCCATGATTGAAGTGTCATGCATTTGTTCATCAGCAACATTAATTATTGTACCATATGATGTCTGCAATTCTTGCTGCTGTCCTCGATCCTTAAGTGTGATAAATATGACATCATCTTTCTTCTGTGAATCTTTGTCAAAATCATAGTTAGTGATATCTTGGATGATATCATCCATGACTATGTCTACATTTATAGGCTCATTATCACTTTCAGTATTATCCAAAGCAATGTGCTGTGGACTTGCATTTTTTGTCTCCTCCTCTCTATGAGGTGTTTTGGTGAGAAGTAATTGATTCTCACCACTTGTTGATTCTGCCAGTAGATCCAGAAGTTGTCTCCATTTAGTTTTAGACATTTTGTCCAACTCTATGAATTTGTTCTCTAATACTTTGTATGCCCATATTTTGGCTATAAATTTACTTGAGTGCTTCTTGAGTATTTATTTGATTTCTTCAACCTTAGATTCAGGAGGCATTAGTGTTACTAGTACCCTCTCCCTTGCTTCTCTTTCAGTTTGCAGAGCATATGACCATTGTTGGTATACCCTTTTACCTAGCTCTTTAGGTATTTGATTGACAAATTTTGCAGGTGCATATTTGTTCTTGATCATTGACTTTATAACTGCCTCTTGTATCTTATTCTTCTCCTCTGGGTTTAGTGTATCCCATTGTCTGATTTTCTTATCAGTCATTGCTCCACGTGTAGCAATGGATTCGACAGTTTCATCAATTGTTTGATTCTTGTAGTTCTTCTTTTCCACATCAGGCTCATCATCTTTAGTGTCCTCTATGTCAGCCTTTGTCCTAACCAACCTTTTCCTCTTCTTTGGAGGTGTTGTTTTTACAGTTTTTTACCTTGTTCTCTTAGCTGGCTGCTTCCTTATGTAGGTCCTTACTTGAACTTTCTTAAGGGGTGTTGTATCAGTTGCAGTAGTTTGACTCCTTGTCCTCTGCTTCTTTGCAGGAGGTGGAGGTGGAGATGTATCAGATTCTGTCTCCTCATAATCTGATTTCTTTTCTTCTTGTCCCTCAGTGATGGTGCCCTGTTCATCAGTTGTCTCTGAGTGTTCTTGTTCTTCATCTATAACCGATAGAATCTTCTTGAGATTCTTAATCATCTTATCCTTTTTGTTTACAGTCTATTTGATTTCTAGGCCTTGTTTTATTTTTGATTTGGCCTCTTCATAGGTTCCAAACCTTGGTTGTTTGCTATCAATGGGCTCATTTATTAATGCCTCAATTGCACTTGTAGCTTGATCAATATTGATCTCATAATCCATTGGTGCTAACCAAGCTGTCCTTGGTACAACTGGTTTGATATGGGTGAAATCTGTGTCCACCATAAAACATATTTCATCTTTATATTTTTCTACAAGTTGTTCAAGAATCGTAGTTCTCTCCATCATCTTTTCCTTGAACTCAAGGAAGTAAGCAGACATAACAGATTCAAAATTTTCCCCTAGTGACTTAATCAGTTCACTAATTTATTGTGTTACTGGTTTGGAAGTGTCCCACTTTACTTTTCCTATTGAATGAAAGTACTCTTGAAAATAGAAAAAGATACACATGATAAGTGAGCCAAACTTACATGTGTTGGTCTTTGTAGATCTGATTGTGTTCATGTTCTCATCAAGTTGTTTTAATAGGATCTCACACATATCCATTTGAATTCCTTTGGTCACTATCTTGTAAGTTGTGCTTACTGCTGTTGCAAAAATGATGTTCAATCTGCTAGCTTGAAAAATTTTATACCCAACTACACATGCACCAAATTTTAATTCTTCGTCGGTGATTGCGTTCACTTTGAGACCTCTGTTGTCTCCTTCTGCATTGGTGAGTTTTTCAACTTCTTTCATGGATGGATGCTTGTGTGCCATAGGCTTGTCAGTTATCGGATAACCAATGACAGCATGAAGAACATCCTTGGTTATTTGCTTGGGTTGGTCTATCCATAGCTTCTTATCATCCATTTTGCTCAAGACTAGCCTTATCCAGTCTGTTTTGATTTCCCTTGGGAAATGTAGGGCATTAGTTAACCCTTTGACTTCCAAGTGTTTGTGCTCTTCCTTTAGTTTCCCTTCGGTATCATAAAGCTTCTTATAAGCTTCATCCATTTCAAGATCACCTATCTCTGCGATCTTGCAGTGAATATAAGACCTAACGTCTTCTATGAGCAAAACCCTAGGTGGGATTTTCAAAAATGCGTCAGTTTCATCAGCTTTCGATGCAACTTCCAAGAAGATCTTATACTTGGGCTCTACACATGTACTATTCTTGATCAACTTAGCCACATTCCTCTTATCATTCTTGATTTTAGCAGTTCTTGAGGTGGTTGCCATCATTTTTCAAGTTTTAGGGTATTCTGGAAATTTAGGGCTTTCTTGAAAAATAACGACAGAGATCTTTTGGTGCCTTTGATACTTACTTCAATTCATAATAGTGGTAAAAGATCTATTTGTTGTGTGCTTAGATTGATCTGAGGATGCTCTGCTTTCTGCTCTTTAATCATTTTGTCTTTCGCTCTGCTTTCTCTTCAAATCGCGGGTGCAAAATGAAGTTGTCACGTCGACTATTTATAGACTTTTAGCCCTAAGTCTTTGTAATAAATGCTCAACAACTCGTCAGGACATGAAGACGGGTTTCGTCAGGAAGACTTTCCAAAACATCATCGGTGAAGTTGAGTTGCCCTCGATATTTGTTAACAATATTGCTTGTACCGACGGATATCGGTATTCTATAGTGACAACTTGCATCTTTTCTTTCTTACTGACGGGCGTCGGGTTACATTGTCAACTTAGCCACTTTATGTGTTGACCGATAATTTTTGGTAAGTGTAGAACAACTTATCTACTTTGTTCACCGATGATTTTCGGTATGCGTATACCGACAGGGTTGATTTCTCAGAATTGTAACAAGTAACATAATATGCATCTTTATTCATGCAAATTTTGAATATCTATCAATTGTATAATGGAATTGATGCAAAATATGACTTGGTATAGTGCAGTTCCATACTTACTTGTTCAGCTTAAGTGGGGGTGGTGATGTCACCAGATCCATTGGATGGGGTGTCACCATTTGCATTGCTTGGTCTAGCTTCATCATTTCTTGAAGCTTTTATCCACATTTTGTCTCTTTCCTTCCGTATATCTTCAATGGTGTTTCCATTGGGATATGTGCTTGTCTCTGTCAATCAGTCTTTGCAATCTTTCTTGAGGTGACCAACTTTATGACAGTGCAAGCATGCCATTCCGGGGTTTGACCAGTTTCTAGAACTTTTGGTCCATGCTCTCATGCAGTTTGCAGCAATGTGACCATATCTACCACATGTTGTATAGTTTGTCCATGTATTGTAATCCCATGTATATTGATTACCTATTCTCTTTGGTTGATAAGGAATCTTTTGACCTTTAGGCTTCCATGCTTGCCTTTTCTTTTTCCAGCATTCTTCAGATGTGTGCCCATTCATCTTGCATGTAGGAAAGTATTTGTCCATGTAGGTTTCCTTCTTTGGCTGTTCTATCCTGGTTTTGCATTCATAAGCTTTATGTCCTTTCTTGTTACATTTAAAATAGAATCCTATGAATGTAGGTGTAGATTTAGGAATACCTTTCATTTTACCTCGACATACATTTGATGTGTGCCCTTGCTTTCCACAGTGCTTGCATGTCAGCTTTCTTGGTCTAGGATTTTCATAGACATTCTTTGAGTTTGCTTGATTGGATTATTCTCCATTTTCGGTAAAGCCTATACCGTTGTTGTTGTTGACTCTTCATTGTCCTTCAAGAAAGTCATCCATTCTTTTATTACTCTCTTCAGCCTTTCTGATAATCTTGTTATGTTGTTGCTGAATTCTAACCTCATGTTTTAGCTTTTCATTCTCTTCTCTTAGTTCACCGATAATCTATATTCTTTCAGTGAGTTCCACATTTATTCTATTTGCTTCTTGACTCATAAGAATAATCTAATTTGTGAGATCACGGTGATGCTTAGCATGTCTTTGAATTTCCAATTCCTTTTCTTGTAGTTTCTCTGTATTCTTCCTTCTGTCATCGATAGCGAGTGTTCTTTTTGTTTCAGCTTGTCTGGCAGAACTCATCACATCAATCATTCTTACTATCTGGCTCTCTTGACCGATTTGCAGCATCTTTATTTTCACTGTTAGATGTTGATTGATCTCTTTTAGATTTGTGATGTTCTCTTCCAATGCATCTGATGTATTACCTACATTTGATCCCGAGGATTTAAAGAAATCTAGAATCTCTTCTTCTTGATAATCTTTTTCATTGTTCTGGGTAGCCATACCTTTCCTCTCATCCAACAGCTCTCTCATCTTGATTCTAGCTTCTTTATACCATTCATAGAACATTTGTATCTCAAGCTTTTTGTTCTCAATATTCTTATCAAGTTTGTCCATTGTATGATCTTTGCTCTTAAGTCTTTAAGCTTTCCAAGAAGAGACTGTGCTCTGATACCAATTGTTGAAATTTAATGGGAAGTAGTACTAAGAGGGGAGGGGTGAATCAGTACCTCTAAAACTTTTAACACCTTTCTTAATTCATCATTAGTAATCATACATTACTACATCACCGACCATTACTGTTGTTCCTTCTTATGCATGTATTATTCATTCATAATCTTTAATAGTTTGCAACATTCAAAGAAACATTCATGAAAATCGTAAACACATAACACAAGATATGGTATCGCAGAAAACTCCTGTTAGGAAGTAAAAACTGCAGTGGGGATGACACCCACAAAACTTTACTATCTGCAGAATGGAAGGGAGCCGGTTAAGGCTTACAATTTTGATCACTTCTGATGATCTACCATATTAGGAGTATTAAGGTGAAGACCTATTAGTATCTACTCTGTTAAGAGCTTTAGCAACAATGATTTAACTGTGCACTCAGTTATGAGATTTACAATAGGATGGTTAAGCCCACCTTTCTTGAAAGGATTTTATTAGTGTGCTACACTTGTTAGAATGAGTACAAATGTTGACCTGACTGCATACAATCTATAAGTGCTTATTATAGATCCATTAAATCTCTTAGAATAATAATATCACCTTAAGTGATTGATGAATACCTTTTCTCTGCTCGTCGGTAGCCTCTGTTTTGTTCTTGAAACTAACTTGATTCTATTTTTGTCCTTCTGCATGAATTCTCTTGTCTGGTCTCTAGTTGCTCTCTGTGGCTACTATCTTCATTGAACAACAACTATTCTTAATATATTGAGCACCTATTTATACAAGTATTTGACCTATCTTGGAATCACGCATTACAATGTTAACTCTTAGATCCAAGGTTTACAACTTGACCTTGATCTTTAGTTTGCATGTTTTAAATTTGTAAAACTAATTAAAATAATAATAAATACATTGCTTCCTCCACACATAATGGATTTAAAAGTAAATAAAGAAGCTATAACTACAACTTCAGTGATTTATCTGACGTGGAAAGTTAGATCCACTTTTTGCGGGATGTAAATGACTGTCGATTCTTGGTTGTCGGTTTGAACTTGAAGTCTGTCAGCATTCCTTTGTTGAACTATTCATTGAGTTCCCTTTGTCTATCGAGTTCCTCTCTTTTTTGTTCCATTGGGTTGCACTTTTTTTGCTTGTCAGGTTTCCTTTAACTTTTTGTCATCGGATAACACTTAACAGTGTTTATCGGGTAACCTTGCCGTTGGGTAGTGTTGTGCCCTGTCTGTCGGTGTAGAGTAAACCGATGGTGCAGATCATGTTTTTCCTTAAGTATACTAATGGAAAAATATATTTCCTTAAAAAAAAAAAACTAATGTAAGCTTACAACAAACAAAATCTCACTCTTTGGATTTGTGGATGTGCAAATCATTAATCTAACAAAATTTGCGGTGAGTTTAGCAAAAAAATGTTTTTCAACTTCATCCCAACCATATTCTCAATTGTAGTATAACCTTGTCCACAAGATTAATTTGATTGTTTTAAATAAATCTAGGACAAGAATTGTTTGTTTCTTTATAGAGATATGGATAACTATTTTTTGGCTCTCTCTTTTTATTTGTTTAGTTTTCCAACTACATAATGATTGAACCATTTACTATTTTAGGTGTTGTTATGGGCACTAGTTAGAGTAGAGGTGGAAGCACACACTTACAATGCTTCAATAAAACTATGTCATTTTTGAAAAAGAAAGACATTTATCATACTATAATTGAACTTAGTTTAAAAATAAGTGAACTTTTTGTCTACCAAATAATAATTGAAGAGGCTACAAGTTTCAAATCTCAATATCACAAAAATGCAATAACTGTAAATATTAAGAATTGTAGAAACTAGAAACTGAAAAAGCTAGGAAGACTAAACAAATTGCATGGTATTCATTTCAATAAGAAAGATTATCATATGGTTTTGGATGTTGGATCTGCAAATGCTTCTTTTCTATTATGTTTTTTTTCTTGAAATATACTAAACCTTTAAAATGTGTGTGTGTGTGTGTGTGTGTGTTTATATTTTCTACAACAAAAGGAATATTTTACTCTAACGAAAATTTTGGAGAGAAGCTTAAAATTCATTTCATCAAAAGGAGAGATTAACCATTTTGCAAAAAAAGAGAACTTGAGCACTTGTGGCATAGATATAAGCTTTTACATATGCATTCTACAAAACTAATGTCGTTTATGAGCTTAGTCCTTGTAATGAAACTTTGTCACCAACAGGTTTGTGTCTCCTCCTAATGTTTTTTTAATCAATAACAACCAAAGCAGAATTATATTAAAAATAAGAAGTATTACAAAATGTTTCTATTATAGCTATATATTTGAGCATTATGTGTATTCTACCATTTGTAAACTGACAACAACTCCCACTATAACCTTATTACTCAATACCTAAGGGAATCCATACTATCTTTAGATCTAAACTATGCATGGTATGATGAAAAAACCCATGCTTACATTACAAAATTACTTAGCACCTTAATTTTGAGCTTTACCAGTCCTGATCATCTTTGTCTTCTTTGGTTCTGTAACCTAAGAAATAGGATACATAAAAAATGGTAAATAGGGTCTATATGTTACATTTGAATATTGTTATTTTTATTATTGTTGTAGACGTCCAATAATATTAATATTAAATTCCCTCTTATTCCTCTAACTATTTAATTCAATCAATTAAATAGTTTCATAGTTGGTATTTATCAATGATCAAATACTATTCTAATGTATTTTATTTAAATACATTTGCCTCACAAAATTCCTTTTTTAATAAATTTATATTTATTGAAAATTTCTCCATATTCCTAATTATTCTAAACTATGATTTATTCAAATCTAATTTGAATTATAACCTAAACCCTAGCTAGGAACCTATTAACCCAACCTAGAGACCTACCCTAAGCCTACTCTACTCCCATCACCTCACTTCCTAAGCATGTTTCCCTACCTAAATGTCCTTTAATCATATTTAAAGGGTGATTCCTAACCTTTCTAAGGCTAATGGAATGCTCACCCGCATGTGAGAATTCTCTCCAAAATGGGCACCCATCCCTCTTAAATTCCTCTTACAAGTTTGTCTCCCACTTGGAAATCTTGAACCACTCTTGCATTTAATGCCAAGTTTGACTCAAATTAGCCATCCCTTCAAGCCTATGTGTCCCTTATGTGGCTCTTATTTGGATGCCACATAGATGCCACATCATTCAAGCCCTCCTCTTCTCTCCCAAAACTCTATAAATAGAGGCCTTCTCCTCTTCATTTTTCATCTCTCATTTTGCATTGTTAATATGCTAACATAGCTCTAGATTTTTATAGTTGTTTTCATGCTAATAGTTTTTATGCTTAAATCGCATAGATATCATATGCTAGGATAATGGATAATGAATCATAGCTTCAATCTTGCATAGTTTGCATATCATTTCCATAGTTAGTTTAGATCATCCTTTGAAGAATTTGAGACTAGTTCCTCATACTAGCTCTTGAATTCCTTCATTGTTTCCAATCTTGCATTGCATTAGGGATCCACTTCACTTGTGTGTTTGAGAGAACACACCCACAATCCATCAAAAGGATCAAATCAAATAAGTAGAATAGGGTGCAATTTACTTGTTTTTAGCTCAATCCGATGTTATGTTGAAGTCTTGTTTGGTTTCTTGCTTCTTTCATGAATTCTATGTGCTAACCCACTAACTTATCATGTTTGAGGTTGCTCCCAACAGATTGAAGATTTCACCGTACACAATTTTTATGGGGGTAAATAATTTTTATGGGGGTAAATAAGATTCTCTCCTTCTATCCTTAGATATGTAAATGAAAGATCCAAATTGATTAACCCAAAAGGAAGGATCAATGCATAAATGAATCAATCATTTGGAAATAAGAATAAGGAAGGAAGATCTTAAGTACCCGTGTTTGATTAATTTGAATGTGTATTTTATATTTAGATGGATTGAAAAACTTAATTGAATTGAATAGGAGAAATGCACTAACCTTGAAATGTTGCAGATCCAAATAATGTTGTTTTCTGATGCCTGTGTCAAGTTTCTGGAAAATTCAAGACCAGATCTGGAATAGAAAAGTAGAGAAGGACAAAACCCAGAAATCTTTTTATGTTCTGAGATAGTTCCGATTTGTACCCTCAAGTCAATGTCACCATTTTCTAGAATTTCTGATTGTGCCCTAGGTCACTATCGACCTAAAAAGTCTCAGACTGAAATTATATTTTTGGATCCTGGAAGTTTGCTGAAAAGGGTATCCAAATCTTCGTCCCGATCTGCTATTCCAAACCTGTTCCTGCAAGAAAAAGGGGTTTGTTTGTTGGGGGATGGGTTTGCCTTGGTCAAACCTTGGGTTTGGAATTAACCTCAAATATATAATTGAAATTGCTGGAATAAATTAAGTAAATGAAACAATTCACCTTGCTCATGTAAAAGTCCTTGTGGAGGATTCAAATCCTTGAATCCACAAGTATGGATGCACCAAATGAATGTAGAATGTAGAATGTAGAATGGAGAATGTAGGATGTCTTCAATCAATTTCTTTGTAGATATTCAACACCAATATTGAATGGGTTCTTGAATTGGAAGAGGCTTGGAGGAATATGGATGGAGAAATCTTCAACAAGAGTGCTCCATGGAGCTTGAATCCTTTAATGGCCACCAATGGATCTCCTTGATGAAAATGGATGCTTGAGAAGTGCTTGAGAATGGATGAATTCTTAAATGGATACTTGGCTTGCTTAAAATCTTGCTTCTTCACCTTTGGATCTCACTCTTCAAGTCTTGAAAGTTTTAGGATTCTTGATTATGCTTTTGCTTCTTGATGCTTGGTAATGATTCTTATAGAAAATGAGAGAGAAAAGCTTCCTTTTATATGAAATTAGGGCACAATATTCTAGAGAGGCTAACATAGGAGAATTAAATTCTAATTGGATCCATACCCCTAGAAGAGGACCTATGTTAAATATAATTGAGGATTTGTTGTCTCGAAGTCTGAAACAGCCAACCCGAAAGCGAGAATTAACTTTTTCCAAAGACCAACATTCAGAAACCCTAAGATTCTGGAATTTGGGCCCCGAACCTGAAAAAGGTCAATTGTGACCTAGGTCAAGGTCAAGGTTGACCTTGACCCAAAAAGTTTGACCTATATCCCAAGGCCAAAGTCCCAGTTTCTCAATCTGGGTTGCCAGAAATAGGCTAGAAAGAGTGGAAATGGGGTAGAACAGGAGGACAAAGCCGAATCAAAGTCAGGAACCCATTCAAGGCGCTTGACATGACCCCAAACCACTTACCCAGAAGGATAAACCAGTCTACCATGGAAGTGCTTCCATTTTCCAACTATACATTTAGCCCCCACTTTAGCAAGAGTATGGACTCAATACAAACTCTTGGTAAAGGAGATCATAAAGAATAGATAATCTTATTGGAATCATAAGGGACAAAGAAATATTCAAGCCCCCAAGGGACTTAAGTCTTTATCAACCCTAAGATCATGATAAGAGAGACATCACCAGGTAAGGAGAGAGAGAAGGTATGGTTACCTAGCCCAATGAGAACTTATGTCCCATTGTGAACCATACAAGGAAAAAAAAGTGTAGCTGGAAAGATGGAGTTGAACCGCCTAGTGAATATGGCTACTCACTAGCCAACCCATCAAGGAGATCCATTCTTAAGGACACCTTCAGAACTTAAGGGATCAAAACATTGTATATTGAAGCTAGAGGGATCAAGATATCCGTGTATATTTAAACTGGAGGGATCAAGAGATCCTAAAAAGTAAAATGTCCAAGCTTTAAGAATTAACCTTTAATCCATAAAGGGAACAAGTTTTCAGTTTTGAAAATATTTTGAATGTGTTTGTGTGCACAAAGTGAGTAGAGCATATGCCCCCACGTTAAAGTCATTGCTAACACTTTAACATGAGCAATGGCTTGAACAGAAACATAAGCAACTCTACGGATTACGTTTCCACTACGAGATGCCCCCAAACAAAGACAACTCATGGGAAATATCACAGAAACATACAAAGAACACATAAAGGATCTACCTACTATGGGGTTAGTATAATCATAAGATAACATGTACATATAAATATGATATTATTGCAAATGAATTGACACCTTTCCCCAAAGAAAGTAGAACCACGAAGAATAAGCCAATCAGGCGCATCACCTACCCTCCCCATCTCGGTTTATATCATGTAGGGAAGGTGAGAAACTTGCAAGAGGGACTATATCCAATATAGTAGGAATAATAGCCAGTTCCAAACAAGGATCCTCTTGAGAATCACATTGCTCGATACTAGGTGTAATTGTCAATTGAGTTGAAAGCATATGAGGTAAGTCAGTGTCAGGGTCAATGGTCTCATATTCATCACTAAGATCAATAGGATCATCTAAAGTATCCTCCTCACCAAGATTAATTGAAATTGGATCTAAGATGCGAATAAGATCATCACACTCATTCATCTTAACATCATTTTGAATATTGACTTCTTTCAACACATCCGACATAGGTTGATCAAAAGAAGAAAAAGAGTTTCAAAGAAGAGAAGCACGTGCCCTAGAATTAGCTCTATGCTTCTTACGATGTTCATTAGTAGATTTATTACATTTTGATTTGTTTGACACATGTGGGGAACTAGGAGGAATAACCACTGATTCCTTTATAGGTTCTGTAGCAGGATTGATAGGATTCACAGTAGGCTGAGTAGCATTACTGGGAGGTTGAGTAATAGAATTAGCAGTAATGGATAAAGGAGGTATAGAAGGAGTTGGAAAAAGACCACGGTTGAGATCTATCTGAGGCATGCTTAACTCAAATATCTTGCGATGTTTATAGGCTTGATATGAGCGAAAAAGGTTGTCAGGGTGAGGATGACATGAGTTAGGTAATGAGGGCCAAAAGAAATCAAGACTAACACAATCTCTAGGCCTGGAAGGTTGATACAAACTATGATTAATAGTTTTTACTTCTCTATTATGAATGAACTTAAGACATTTATGAATAGGAGAAGAAATAGCATGCATAGCAGTTATCCAAGGCTAACCAAATTTGACTTGAAACTGATCAGATGTAGGAACAATAATGAAGGTAGTATCTACAACCTTGCCACAAAGTTCAACAGGCAAGTTAATAGAACCAAGTGCAGGATAGAGAAAACCATTACAAGTTTGGATCCATGCATCTGATGGATCATAAAAATCACGTTGTAAGCCTTTAATAAAAAGATTTTCCTCAGTAATAACATTGATTAAAGATGTGGGATCAACAAGACAACATGTAATGTACCCATTTTTTGTCAGCATCTGAGTTTAAGAGATTGGCCTTTTATTGTGATCCTCGTAGGCTAATTATTGCGGGTAAAGGATCTTCTGAGACACAAACTTGGCTTGGGAGGGTCTTGTCTTTCCCACAATGCAGTAAGTTACAGGTTGGTCTTCATTTGGCTCAAATTGGACTTCGTTTGAGCTTAGTTTTGTGTGCTTACTATTTGTGGTAAGTCGGGTGTTGATAGAGATGGACCCTTTCTATTTTTGGAAAGTGCATTTGGCCACATGGAGAAATAATAGGTGTGACTCCTATTTCAGATGACATATTAAAATGATGAGTATTTTAGGAGTTACTAAATTTTAGTGGCCAAATTATTATTAAATCATTAAAT
>MU224870.1:303563-318816 GCA_018584345.1 Thuja plicata | reverse complement strand
TCCGTGTATGCGCTGATGCTCTTACTCTCTTAAAGAGCTTTATCTCATACTGAATTCATTATAATGCTCTTCTATATCTCTCTCATGCATATCCTTCGACACTTGTAACATAACTTTACATTACATACTTATATGTTCATGTCCGAATAGACGCGACCCAAAACAAGACTTATGGTCGGCCCTAAAACATAATACACAACGCTTCCAAACTAATTGGCTTAAGCATGTTTACAACATTACTAATTACATTATTACAAACATATAATCAAAGGTGCTTGGCCTTTACACAACAAAATAATTCACGCTGATCTGAAAACCTAAGTCAGCTCCATGCTCTGTTTCCTGGACTGCTTGTGCACTGATCTTTCTGTAACTTCTCCATACTATCATTTCGTACCATGCGTGTCTAGACTTAGTATGTACATGAAACATAGAACATATATCTAAACGCGCATACTTTGATTCAGTCACTCGCACATGCGCTGATGTGCTGATCGCTGTATAACTTTGTCTATCCTGTTTTCCATACTTAGTCATTTTGTCTTCTAAGTTTACTTAGACAGAAACTTTGTATGACTTTGTTGCCATGATGACAACACAAAATAACTCATGCATCCTCAGGAAGTCAACTTGCCAACACATTCTACATTCTACATCCATTTGGTGCATCCATACTTGTGGATTCAAGGATTCAAATCCTCCACAAGGACCTTTTTACATGAGCAAGGTGAATTGTTTCATTTACTTTGTTTATTCCTGCAATTTCAATTATATATTTGAGGTTAATTCCAAAACTGAGGTTTGATGAAGGCAAACCCCTCCCCCCAAAAAACAAACCATTTTTCTTGTAGGCATAGGTTTGGAAAAGCAAATTGGGATGGAGATTCGGATACCCTTTTCGACAAACTTTTGAGATCCAAAAATAGAATTTCAGTATGTGACTTTTTAGGTTGATTCTTCCCTAGGGCGCTATCGGAAATTCTAGCCAATGGTGACATTGACTTGAGGGTACAAATCAAAACTGTGTCAAAACATAAAAAGATTTCTGGGTTTTATACGTCTATATGTTTCTATTCCAGATCTGGTCTCAGATTTTCCAGAAACTCAACACAGGCGTCAAAAAACAAAATTATTCAGATATGCAATATTCCAAGGTTAGTACATTTCTCCTATTCAATTCAATTAAGGTTATCAATATATCCAAATCTATTTCACATTCAAATAATTAAACAGGTACTTAAGATCTTCCTCCTTTATTCTTGTTTCCAAATGGTTGATTCATTTATGCATTGATCCTTCCTTTTGGGTTAATCAATTTGGATCTTTCATTTGCATATCTAAGGATAGAAAGGATAGCATCTTATTTACCCCCATAACATATTCAAATGTAAGGTCTTTTATGTTAAATGATCCACTTTCATAAACCCCCCTCCTTCATTTTAGATCTTACAATTCCTAATCACTTTTGTAGAAAATATACGTTCCTTGTTATGCTTGGCCTCCTGGCTTCAAAAGCCACCTCATTGTTAAAAGACAAAATATACCTTTTAATCACCTTGTCCTTCATGTCGTTCATGTCATCTAGCTCACTTATGGTAGTCCTTGTGATAGGGCAACATTATATTTTCATCTACATTCTCGACCGCTAAATTTAGGCCATCTAAAAGTCTCTTATTGAAGACCACTTAGAAAAAATTTATGGAAGAGAATTTTGATTCTCCCAACACAAGTAGAATGGAAACATATGTAGTTGGAATCTCGATAATTTCCTGGTAGCGAAAACTTGATTTGATATATTCTTCACCCATGATTTTCTTGATTGCTCGAATGAAAATATCATCTTCTGGGATTAAGATCCTAGCCCACCTATCTTGTGTTATTTCCCCCCAAAAGACCATTTGATAATTGTCATAAGTAGGGGAAAAACTAGACTCCATACTTTGTAGAACCCTAACTATTTCTTAGTGTGAAATCTTTAAGAAAACCATTGGTGAATACAATAACTAAATGATTCTTAATTTATATAAACTATTTTTTTAACTCTAATAAGGGTGACCTATCATGATTAACTTCTCACATGAGAACTTAACACATTGCTTTTATAAATCTTTTTTTGGATTTGAGTGTCATTCATTAAGCTAAATCAATATACTAAGCTATGTGATTAGTATACTTAAAATTTTAAGAATGTCACAGGTTGAAATTTTAAGTATACTAACCACATAGCTTCTATGATATAATAGGAATGAGGATTCAATTGATACAAAAATTTCACAGAAAAAGTCCATGATTTCATATTTCTACAATTCTTTTCCTTTTTATAATATAAATTGATTTTCATTACATGGGAACAGGACTTACATCCCACACAAGCCTACATCGATCTTTCCACAAGTGGGATTTACTTTTAACAACTTCATGGTTTTCATCCGTCTTGGAAAATAATGATTGTAGCAAAATATCTTTGAACTTTTATAACTATTTTTAAATGTGGCTGCAGACACTTATAATGTAACTTTTGTCAGGGAACATGAGGATTTTGGTTCTCTCACATATATTTTGCACTGCCAAATTTGATTGTTTTCTTGATTTGCATGGTGATTTCCCTTCTGCATATATTTTTCCCTGCATATATTATTTTAAGAGTTGTTTGTTTATTTCATTGTTCTAGCCTTTTAGGAAATAATCCATTCAAAATAGATACATGTGAATATTTTTGTAATATGTGTTGATACACATATAAATATATTATTTTTGGAAAATTTGGGGTTTCCATTGTTTACGAGTGCTCAAGGGTGAAAATAAATACGACTCTCTATCACTTTCAATCCATCATCATGCTTTGGAGTAGTACATTTGCATCGATTCAAATCTTCTCAAACAATTCTACCATGGGTTAATTAATAATCCATGTTAATATGGAAATGAACTCATTTGGTTCTTTTATTTTGTAAACTTTTGGTATTGTTTTATTTTCAGTTCTCTTTTAGCAACATTGTTTTAACTGTGCTTAAATTGATTCAAAATAATGTTCACTTGTCTTAAATTAAAAATTGTTTTCTCATATTATTTCGATTGTGCACATGTTTACTGGTGATTCTGCTTCCATCTAATATGTGCCAGCATAAAAAATTCATGAATATCTTGTTCAAAAATATTTGTGCCAGTTTTGACCATGATAAATTTTTTGGGGCCATGGATGTGCATTTACTTGTCAACCACAATGTGTCTTGTTGCAAACGCTTAAAGCCAACTTTAATCAAATTTTCTATTTTACTATGATTATTTTTCTTAATCATTTTTCCATTTTATGTACTGCCACTTCAAAGATGAACCAAAAACACAACCCCCAAAAAGCAACAATCCCCATACATAGACCTTTATCTAGATAAATATGTTACTTTCACTAAAAAGTAGTATATTTTCTTTAAATTAACATATCTAGTAAAATAGAACCAAATAATTGATTTTTTTCTTTTTGTGTATTTAAATGTATTTGAATACATTTTTTGTGACTTTGATTCATTCAAACTAGGAGCTAATTGTTCAAATGAATCTCATAGTATCAAAACACTCACGAAGTTCAACAAAATTTTGAACAAAAATATATTATACAATGATATGTATGTCTATAAATCAATACTTTTATACACTTCCTTGTGTTTTTAAAATTTATTTACATTTTCCCATTACTTTTATACACTTGTGTTCTTTACATTTTTTTTCAAGTGATTTTTGTATGTTGTTGAGTAGGAAAGTGCAACAGAACTTTTTAGAGATTTTTATGTTTAGCATGCATTTCTTCAGTACACAAAACACATACAATGTTATAAATGTCTCATTTTCTATGGTGTCGGTGATGAAACCCTGATCCCTGATATTTTCATATCCGCTTTTCATTTACTGTGCATAGATTGAAATAGTAGCTATAAGGTTTGGTTTTTGTTCATCTCATTTACAAAAAATAGTTGTGTTAGCAGTTCATACATAGAAACTTTCCCCATTTTTCACGATACAATTTGTGCCGAGGTAAGTGATGTACACGATAGACAAAAAGAGCTTGGAAAAACCAGACATAAGATAGCAAAAATATTGGCTGACTTTTGTAAGGATTTGAAGCGTTATTAAACTCTGCAAAAATTAAGTTTAGTAACATTTTTTTTAAATCTCCTATATCTCCTATATCTCCTTGGGTGCATCTCTCTAGTACTTGCTAGTTCTCATCGTAACAACTTCTTCCCTCCAAACCATTTTTCCTTACGTGGTATGCCTATCTTGGAAAAGATCTTCAAAATTTTAGATCCTTTTTCCATTTACTATAAGTAGATTGAAGTAGCATCCGTGGGAGATTGATTTTGATGGTATGTCTATTTGGAAAAAAAATCGGCTATGTTATGGTTTTCTCACTTTCATGGGAAATTCCGATCACTTTTTCTCATCATCATCATCATTGACAGTATGCCATGCCACAATTTGTACATAAAATTTAGCAAAACTCTCCACAATTATTATTGGATTCTTAGGACTAGCAAAGTCAAGAAGTCTACAGAGTTCTCTCAAGACTTTTCTATTGCATTGAAACTAGAGCTAGTTAGTGTCCTCACATGTGTGTAATCAAAATTATATAAGAATTCTCAAATAGATTCCACAACTTACCAAAACGTTGAATTATTCCCCTCTCTTTATTATTTGATGGGTAGTTTTGAACCAACTAATCAAAAGCCAAGCTTTTTGGCTTTCTCCACGAAGCTAATCATAATTGTTTTTAGTTATAATTTTTGATTGGACAAGATATCTCCATTCAAATTTGTAAATGTAAAAATAATAAATATCTCCATTCTAAATTAGTCTTGTAGTCAAAAGTCGAATTTCTTTTGAAAAGATATAATTATTTTTTTGATAAAATGTCTTTGATATAGAGTTGAAGTTAGATAGCTTTTAAAATAGTTAATTTTAATTTAAGTTAAATTTGATTTTTTTAAAAAATTATAGATTTTTTTTCATATATTTAAAATGATTTAAGTTCGTTTAAGATAAATAGAATTTAATTCCTTTTTACTTTGTAGAATTGTTTTTATTCATATAAGCAATTATTCTATTTGTTTTTAAAACTTTTTAAAAGTGGTGTTAGACTTTTGTATAATTTATATTTGTTAAAAGATTCCTTAATTATACTTAAAAATAATATTCTTTAGTTATCTTTTAACTGTATTTTTGAAAACAAAAACATCTTACATTTAGTCCTTTGTTTTTGTTTTATTTTACATTCTTTATTTTATTTTTATTTTGAAAAGTTACTTTTATTTATTTAATTTCTTTTTTTTTTCTTTTTTACTTTGTACAATTAATTTTGTTTGCATATGTAAGCACTCTTTTTTTTAACCATGAGTTATTTTTTAATTTTTGTTTATTAAAATATTTAATTTTATTTAAAAAATATTTTACTTGATGTTTTTCAATTAAATCTTAAGTATATTTTAAAAAAATATCATACATTTGAATTGAAATTTAGTTTTAAAATATATCATACATTTAAATTCTATCTATAATTTGCTATCAACTTATTTGTTGAACCTCTTCTAGGTACAAGTGCTAGTAAATAAATTACCTCTGTCATAATCTTGCATAAGAAAAATTTCTTTGAGGCATTCTCTTTCTATTAGTTTCATGCACTTTAGATATGCATTGCAATAAATCTTTAAGGCAATCTATTCACACCTAGTTTTTATTTTTTATTTCATGGATGACATTTCTTAACTAGTTCTTAACTTGGTTAAACAGTTCGTGTAGCTTACCTAGTTATTTTTTGTGGGGTGTGGTACTCCTCTAACCCTTACGTTTTTATGAACATCATAGTAGTATTCCATGGTTTTCTCTTGGTGCAAGTTTAGCTTTTCATCCACCAATCTCTATTATTTGAAGGTTTTTATAGCCTTCTTTGTGAACTCTATTTTGTTCATATGCCTTATTCAAAGCTTTCGTTTAGGTGAAGGCAAGAAAGAGGCTGATAGTTTCTAAAGCCTTTTAAAAAAATCCATATCCAACAAATCCTGCAAACATGGCGCTTCATTAGACCACATATCTTTGAGGCATTTTTCTTAATCACACCACACACACTGACTATGCTTCCACCTTTGGCACACCCAGTTTAGGTAATGCAAATACAATGCGTGATAAAACTTCCTTTAATTTCTATGTGCTTGGATAAATGTTAATAGTCATACCTTCTTCAAAAACCCCATATTTGCGCAACTATCAAAGGTCCTATCTATTGCTTTCACGCATAGGTTGTTAAAGCTTTTCAACAAAAAACATTTTTGTTAACAACCTATGCATCCATGAGATGACAAATCTTCTAGGAATTTAGTCAAACAATTCATTGCCTTGTCTATGGTCCCTTATCAACATGAATGTCTAATGTAGCACTTGGAATTACAACATTCGACAAATCTTCCCTTGCTTATTGTTTGTGCATGAAGAAAGTAAGGAATGAAAACTTACCTTGGAAAGAGTCTACTAGAGTGTGTAGAAATGAATTTCATCACTAATAGTGCTTCTTCAATTGGTCCTCATCTTTACTTTTTCAATTTATAAATACCCTGCTTGTAGCTTATGAACTCATGTACCAGTGATAAGTGCTCTTTTCCCCATCTTTATAATTTTAGGAAGACAAAGTTGATAGGTAAGAGGGGCATTGTTAAGGATGATCATTTTCCATATAAAAATTCATCTAATTCCATCATCTATAGTGCTTCTATTCATTTCATAAATTATGATTTATGAAGATTCAATTGCTAGACATTTCTTTTTGTGAAGAAGCAAGGGAAGCTTTAATCAAATTCTCTTAATTATGAACTTAGTTATCGTTGGTTGTCCGATTTTAGTAGTTGCAATGCTCTCGGATTGGCACAAACAAGGAGGATGCTAAGAAAGAATTTGGCTTAATAATGAACAAGGGAATCTATTTTAGAAGTTGTTATGTGCAGGTCATAACATTTAGTTCCTTCTTTGAATCATACATTGATGATTCTTCAATTAAGACAATTTTAGTAAATTGTGTTTGCATTATGGAAGGTATTATATAGAAATGCAACTCAAGTACTTATAAAGGAATGTTCAATTCATTATCTTATTTGTTCTATATAATAAAAAGAATAGACAATTGTTCTTGATGCATTGTGAGACTAAATTACCTAAAGAAATATTGTGTGTTTTAATGAGATTGTGAAAGTAATGAAACTTGATTATGAAGGATTGATATTGCTGACTTTGAGAATGTACAATTAAAGACTTTAAGTATTGAAATTAAAACCATGAATGCTCCATGAGAATAGGAAGTAGTGATTAAGTCTCATTGAGTATTAATTAGTGCAATGAAGCTAGATAATTTAATGAACACTCTTCGCGCATTATTGATAAGAACGTTAGAAGAATGACATTATAGAATATGTCATTAAGGAGCCTTTTGTTCAAGATTTTCCCTTAAACATCTCTATGAACATGAACAATGAAAGATGGATCCTCTTACTTTGGTTCTTATTCTTAATCACGTGAATGTTAGCCAAGGATAGCTTTAATGATCCCTTCATGGCATTGGTATTGAATGAAGTCGATAAGTTGTTGGTTATCATATATCATGTTCCTTTTGAAATTCCTATTTGTTGAGATGAAATTGAGATTTAAAAATGATTTTAGGTACATAACAACTGATTGATGCTTCTATCCTCATATTTGTGTTATATGCATATTTTGTGCACATGATATCATTACCTTAGTGTTAGAATGTGGATATACCATGCTGCACAAATTCCATTACTCTTGCCAGTATTGCATTGTTAGTCTTCCTCGTGTTGGGCCAGGAATCTTTCGTGTCACAAAAGATTCTGGGGAAGTGTAACTACTTCATGGTAGGGTGGAAATGTGCTCTGATAATGTTCTCACCTAGGTTGTGCTTGACATAGACAAACGTTGAAAGTTTCTGTCAGGATGGTCATCATGTTTTGTATATTATGTACTCATTGTATCCAACCACGTGGTCTATTGTAAAGATATATTTTTCCTTATGTTTAGCCTAGTTGATGGCTTCTGTACTAAACCTTTAAGTTGTATGTAATTTTTAAATCTTTGTTTTGGCGTATTTAATCATGTGGCATTAATCTATTCATTAATATGTGCATTTTTCCAAGTTAGATAAATTTTGTTATTTTTTAAAATCATTGAGGTCTTTACACTACTGGTGTCCTTTCATATTCTATATTATATTCATATATTCTAACAATTGAATTGACATCATTATTTCCACTAGAAAAGTTTTATCCTAGCTAAGATGGTCTCATATGGAACCATGACTTTTATTCTTAAACTGCTTATAATAAATATTTTTATAACCTCTTTATTCATCTCCATTTCAATATTAATGTGGTGTTGCCCCAAACTTGACATACATATAACATTTCTTAAGGAATGCACTTTCTAAGTCAAGACTTCAAACCTCCTTTTCCCACAATCAATTCCCTCTATGCAAACTTATTTAGTATAATTAAATAATATTATAATAATAAAATAATTTCATTTGTCAAAAGCTCTTGTTACTTTAATCTTATTATTTATATAAAATTTTAATTATATTACAATTATTAAATATATTAAATTATTTATAATCTTTATTAAAAATACAATAATAACCAAAATACCTCACTTTTTATTTTAAAATTATAATTAAATATATGATATAAACACATTTTAATGATTTATAAAAAAAAGACTCGAGTGCAAGATATTTAATTTTTTTAAAAGATATTACTTTTATAAAGATACATTTTCGTATTCTAGAGTGGACTTTTAAAATCAAGTCCATAGGAACAGTAAATCATCGATTAAACTGTACAACTGGAGACTAAACTTTGAATCCATATTCCCTATCAAAGTATTGACTTAATTTGGCGTTCAATAGAGTAGCTCAAATAAATGGTTTATGGATGGATCAGATTCGTTCCAATTGTATGATTTACTTAACCATATCTGTTTGATAGATCTCATTTCACTGCTTCTCAGCTAAACTGAAACCTCATTTGAGTGAGGAGGGTAGTTCATTTTGATAACTGTTCTAATGGATAAAACTATCATATTTATATTTTATAAATAAAATTTATGTAAAATAGGTATAGAGATATCAAATTTAAAAATCTTTAGCATTCATAAAAAGAATATTAGAAAAAAATAAAAACAAAATTGTATTTTTAATTAGATAAAAAAAAACAGTCTTATTTTTCAATTTTTATAACATGAATGAGAATGACGATACCATTATATCTAGATACCCCACTTGACTTATTTGAATTTTTCTTTGTATCAAGATGACCTTAATACTGGCCTGCAGAAATTTTAGCAACCTTAGAAACATATTCATTTGAAATAGGTGGAATCAGGGTCACCCTCCTGCTTTTGGGGATATGAATGAACCCATTTCATGTATTCCTGGCCCATTCTCATTCTTTCTTCCATTGTAAAATTCTGGAACCCCTCAGGTTCAAATTTAGGAAGCCTTGTGGAATAGGCTGCATACTGTTGCATCTTTTTTAGCCTGGGAATTCTCAACTCCTCAAACCTGTTAAACTTTCCTTGTCAAAAGCTGCGAATGGAATTTTATTACACATTTAAGGGATTCATCAACACCAAATGCATGTAATGTAATCTCTGTTTCTGATAAATTACCTTTTGACAGCATCTCTAATGCTTTCCTCTGTAAAAGATGGCTGACTTGCAAGTTGAAGAAGAAGGGAGAGTTGATGGGCATCTTCAAATGCAGTTCTGGCACCTTGTCCTGGCCCAACATACTGAGCATGTGCAGCTGAATCATTCCACCATTACCACCCATTAAACACTCAATTCCTTCAGCTCTATAACTCAAAAAATAAAAACTTCCCCTGCTGAATGAAGTTTGTCTGTGAGGTGGGATTAAGCTAGTTAAAAATGTAAGTAGCAAGCCAAACCCCAAAATGGGTTAGAGGACTAATTTATACTTCACATTGAAGGAGGCCAAGATGATTGGGACTATTATTTATAGATGCTGGTTAAGTTTCAGACTGAATGTACTAAAGACTAAAGAATGTCGATTTTTTTTTTCAAATTTTGGAAAACACATAAGTTTTTGGCAAAACTGAATGCACTAAAGACTAAAGAATGTAAATTATTTTTTTTCAAATTTTAGAAAACACATAAGTTTTTAGCAATTTTTTTAATACTTTTCAACTGTACATTCTATCTGTACATTCTGTCTGGAGCTTAGCGACATCCTTACTTATATGAGTATTAGAGTGTGAAGGAGAATGAAAACAGAGTGAAGAGAAAAATAGAAAATACCATCACCAATGAGCAGGACATGACCATCTGCATCACTCCATTTATCAAGGGGCAGCCTGTCCATGATCTTTCTTTCTGATATACTCTCCTCACTGCTTACATCAATGGCTTCTCGAAGACTGTCCCATCCTTCAAGGCCATCCAATTGTTTAAGAGCACGAGCTTTACAACCAGGGATGCCAATGCCTCCTCGTCCTCCTACCAATGAATTTGCCAAATCCTCCGATTCATCTCTCCTACGGAGAATCCAAAGAGTGTAATCCCCTAAAATTATTCATTGAATCAGAAATGTTGTTAGGCATGTAAATCTACGAAAACTTCTATTTCCCGTGTATATGAATTTTAAGTTCAAACTTACTACTAAAAGCCATGACATACAAATCTAGGAGTATGGTAAAAAAAATCCCATTTTGGGCTTTTATTAAAAACTAACGAAGAAATTTAGAGTGGATCATGGCTCCCAAATCTCAAATGAAAAGAGAAATGGGTTCATGGTACCTGCATCGGCTATAATGCTGTGGACCTGCATATTCTCCTCTGATCGCACAATAACTTCTCCTCGTCTTATGCCGTGATAAACTCTGCTAAATCCCTTCTTCAAGTAAGCACAAAGCATATAACTTAGAAAATAGATCCTATACTCAATATTTTTTTCTTTGTGATGAAGGGAAGATTAGTAGTAGTACTATTAAACAATATGGGATGCCCTAAGAAGGTATGAAAAATACACTCAATGTGATCCAGTGTCTAATAGGTTTTTTTTGTATTAATTATAAGGGGATCATCAAAATTTTTACAATGGAGAGTGCAAAAGGAGGCCAAGCTTCAAACAGAGCAAGTCAGAGTTAAATGTTTATACAAAACATCACCAAGATCAACATCAGAAAAGGAGATATTATATAGTTTTTTAGGAGATATTATACAAAACATCAGCAAGATCAAAATCTAGTCTAATATATAATATAGTTTTTTATATTATATATATTATTCTATAATATATATTATATATTTGAAATCGTAATAATTATTTAAGCATATATATATATATATATAGTAAATATTTTAGAATATAAGTTATATATTATAATATTGTTCAAATATTTTGTAATGAAGATTGTATGTTTATATAAATTATAAAAATATATTAAATTGTAAATTAAAAAGTAATTTCATTCTTGAAAATAAATTAAATGATATATAAAATTATGGTTAAAATAAAAATAATAAAAAATAATAGAAATTGTCAAAAAAATAGGTGCAAATCAATTCAACCAATCATATTTGAAATTATGAAATAAGTAATTTTTATAATATATAAAAATACTAAATAAATATTTAAACTTTAATCTATAAACTTCATGAGCTTCTTCATATTTAGGAGCTTAAACTTTAGGTCGAATTGTACTTCTACAGGAGAACACCAGAACATTTTAAAAAATCTCAACAATACACTGAAATTTATTTTACCTATTGAAATTTATAGGAAGTTTAATCTGATGTTAAAATTGAAAATGATTTAAAATTGTTTCATATGATATGAATTATCCATAAGACCCCAATTCAAAAGCAGTGCACTTCAAAACATTCTTCTATCAAAATTGAAATTTGTAAGAAGTTCATATACATAGGATTCCAATTCAAAAACAGTGTACATGTTAAAATTGAAAGTGATTTGAAATTGTTCTATATGATTTTATATTATCCCCCATTTGAAAACAGTAATCTGTAAAAAAAAAAAGCATGCCTTCTTTTTCTGAAGAAAGTAACTTAATGCTTACTTGAGATCTGGATTGTACAGCAGTGCATTCCAGTCCACCATGTTGAGGTATCTCGGAGGATCCCCAACCATCTGTTTTCTCACAGCAGACCATATTCCATCTGCTCCAATCAAAAGCCTTGTCCACACAACTTTAACTCTATCCAGAGCATTTCCACATCTAAAATAGGCCTCAACACCGCCCTGTAGTTGCAAGCAAAAAAAAATTCGTATACAATAAGTTATCAGACATTTTTGGGAACTTAAACAAGAACATAGCGAAATAGAGAGACACAGACCTTAGAAGGGCGGTAACCTATGAGCTTATGGGAAAACACAATTCTGTGGTTATCAAGCAAACTCGCCAAGGTTTCCTGCACAGATTTCCACCTAACATTGATATATTCCTTGGGCGGCATGTTTGTTACCCTGGGCGGATCTTCCTTCCCATTTCTTAACAGGTTGACTATGATTGAACTTGTGTAAGACCCTGCTTTAGAGATGATGGAGCTTAGCCCAGGTTTTATCCCTTCAAGAGCAGCAACACCATTCGGACCGATGCCTATTGCAGTGCCCGTATCAGATTTCAAATATGGGTGACATTCGAAGACATAGGCTTCGATTTCTCTGTGTTGAAGGGCAAGCGCAACAGCCAAACCGCCCAATCCCCCACCTGCAATTACAATGTCTAAGTCTGGTCCTCTCTCAGATACTGCCATTTCATCAAACCCCAACGAGGAGGACATGGTTTAGCCTCTGCTTTCAATGCCCACAAAGAGAAATCAGATACTAAAAGTCGCTCTTTTATGGAGATATAGATGAACTGTGAGTGAATGGTTGGTTTCTAATAATGTAGATGAGAACAAAAATGGCTTCATGGGAACCCTGAAAAACTAATCATTCTGTTAAGTCTGTTTATACCGCCTATTTGATCTCTAAAATTTCTAAATGAAAGGAGGGCTTATATTTTTCCATCACTTTCAGAGAGATTCCTGTGCAGATGTCCATTAAAAGGGGATGTACAAGATGATGGGTTTATTCTTGCCCTCCAATCCCTTTCTTTCACCTTTATTCAAAGAGATAAGACGAACACTGGAGAAATCAAGGTTGGTTTTTAATAATGCGCTACAGGCCAAAAATAGCTTATGGGGGACCAAATAAAAAGTTCATATAAGACATTATATATAATGATAGTAATACAAAAACTACACAGTTAAATCTGACAGCAATATCACAAAAATAATGTAGACAATTATTAGGGATGAAATCCTCATTCCAAAGATACCGAGAAGGTTATACTACTCTCAGTCTCAGGTGGCTTTCATGTTTTGTCGAATTGTTATTTGGTGCAAGATTATCAGACAATTGTCCGTTTGATTTCGTGTAATGTTTGGGGTCTATGCTACTTTTTTGTTTTGTCTCATATAAATGGTTATGTGGATCGAAATAATCCCTCATGGCGTACTGAATATGTGTAGTGGTATTGGCTTTTTTTTTGTTTTTTTTTTGTCTTTCTACTGATTCTAAACGGGGTTTTTTTGACATATAAGGGCCTATTTGGCGCATGGAATTAACTTATCCAGAGGTTTCGTAGGTAGAATTTTTTGGTTTGATCTCTGTGAGTTGTTTTTGTTGTCATGCCTGGGGATCTCATATCACTTGGTTTTGGTTTGGGCAGAGATGATAATGGTATCAATTTGGTACATTTGGGTCTGGTTGTTCATATGTAACTTTTGATTTTTTATATTATATATAAATATAAAGTACAGGTCTTTTGATCTTTTATAAAAATAAAAAATAAAAAATCACAATTTGATTAATTGTGGAGAATATTTCATACTTATCAATATTTAATGGGAAAGTATTAATGGTTTTATTAATTTGTCAAGTTATTAAATTTTATTTATTTAACTCGTTATTACTTCTTTTTGAGTAATAATATTTAATGATAGTAATACTTTTTTAATGAGTTTGATTCAAAAAACTACATCAAATCTTGATAGCAATATGACAATTTGAATATCTCATACTTATCAATATTTAATGAGTTACTATTAATGATTTTATTAATTTGTCAAATCATTAAATTTTATTTACTTATTATTTCTTTTGGAGTAATAATATTTAATGATAGTGATATATATATATATATTTTTTGAGTTTGATTCAAAAAACTACACAGTTAAATCTTGATAGCAATATCACAGTTTGACTACTTTTGAAAAATATCTCATACTTATCAATATTTAATGAGTTAGTATTAAAGGTTTTATTAATTTGTCAAGTTTAATTAGAGTTAGTATTAATTGTTTTATTAATTTGTCAAGTTATTTACATAACTCATAATTACTTCTTTTGAAGTAATAATATTTAATGATAGTATAACTTTTTTTTTTTGAGTTTGATTCAAAAAATTACATAGTTAAATCTAGATAGCAATATCACAATTTGACTACTTGTGAAAAATATCTCATACTTATCAATATTTAATGAGTTAGTATTAAAGGTTTTATTACTAGCTATATACATATTATATAGTATAATATATATAGAGAAAGCCGAGAGATATCAGACTTTAATTTTTAAAATTCAAACTTTTTTTTAATAGAAATTAAAGCCTCGATATATCTAGGCTTTCTCTATATATATTATACTATATAATATGTATATAGCTAGTAGCATTGAGAGCGGCAATTTCTAATAATTAAATTGTTTAGTTTATGATATTATTGCATTCAAATATAGACTTTGTGATATTATTTTATTATGTACTTTTTTTTTTATAATAATTTTTTTTGTATCCCACAAATATTTTTTTAACTAAATACTAAAGTTATATTACATTAGTTTTGGGCTTGTTTGGTTGAATATTAAAGTAGATTTATGATTTTGAATAGGTTTTGGGTTCATTGTGGTTAAGGGTTGTGATGTTATAGTTAGTATTAGAGTTACTAATATATATTCTATAGAATTTGGTTTAGGTTTAGGTTTAGGATTAGAGTTCATTTAAAAAAAAAAGGCTTACGATAAGTTTCATGTTAATTTTGTGTTAAAATTAAATTAACATTAGTGTTAGACATCAATTTGGTTGAGATTGGGGTTAGTATTAGGATCTGATTTGGTTTAATGTTATGG
>MU224870.1:288617-303463 GCA_018584345.1 Thuja plicata | reverse complement strand
ATTTCTTTCATTTTATTTTTACAATTGATGTTATACTTCAAAGTTAAGCTCATAATACATCCTCTGTTTTAAGGGAAAAAAAATAAAGAGCTCGGTAAGTTACAGCAGGGAGGACAAACACAAAGAATGTGACCTCTGGCAATGTACTCTCTAGTCATTTAGACACGTCAATTTAGCAGTACCAACCAATTGGCAAATCATGCTATAACATTTCTATTGCGCTTAAGAGATATTAGAAATGTATGTAGTTAAGTCTATATTTCCCAAATAAAATGTATTAGAAAATAACAAATGTCAAGGCACCGTAGCATAAGTGGATCCAGAACCTACAGAACCAGCAGCATAGGCCCCCTGTACCATTTTATAGGCATATTATTCATAACCAGATCCATACTTTCTCGTAGCAGATTATCCAACAGCATTAAAGCAAGCATCATAACCAAAAGCAAGGGTTGCATCATATATAGAAGCAAAGACAGCTAGAGCATGGGCAAAGGTAGCTAGAGAACCAACAACAGCTTATGCCCTACAATTCTATGGGGATCATGCAGTTTCAGTAGATTCTGTTGAGTAAACACCAGTTCCATATCCAGCGACAGAGACAAAGGTAGCTTAAGAACCAGTTGCCTATAGATAAGTAGGTCAAAAATTTTAGACATTCATTGGGTAATTTGTCAAATGGCGAATGCAACCTTTCTCCAAGAAATATCAACTATTGAGGATATATTTCACCAAAGAGACAAAGCCAGCTCCTATGCATATCTAGCATTTCTATAGGGGAATGCAAGGCTACTCTCTGCAACTATCATTACAGACCATCAATTTAACCCTTGGCCTTCATATAATTCAACCGGCCCAGCTCAGGAAATGACGCTTCTATAAAAGCAAAAACACAATATTTCTTACTATCCGTAGTCATGGTCTAGAATGATAACAATTCCGCTATCGATATGTTGATCACAATTTTATGCACAGAAGGTAAGAAGCAAGATCAGACAAGGCAACAAAATATGTATTTTCTCAGAACCTTAAAACAAGAATCGAACAAAAGCTACAGTTCAAGCTTTACACATTTTAGCTCCAACATAGTCTCTATCGACAGCGCCATAAGATTCATGATAACAGCTAAAGCAAAGAACATGTGGGATAGATTAAAGGAGTAAAGTATTTAAAAAAAAAAAAAAAACATAGAAACTTCAAGCCAGTTGTAATTTATTGGGTCTGACAGTGGGAGTTGAAAGTATTTAAAGTAAAGAAAACACGATCGTCATAGGACGGATTCCATTACATACGGTAATGGAATCAAAAGAAGTTAACACACAACAAACATGATTTTCCAGATCCAAAGCCCTATAAAACCTCTATCCAGTAAGGTACATTAATCCTGAATAGATTACATGATTACAAAACACCATCATCTGAGTAAATTGCTTGCTTGTATAGATGAAGCCAGTGATATGTAAATGCCGCATTGGGGAAATGAAATAACGGAAAACCCCGTGGACAATTTAACAGAAAACAAGATCAACCCAACAAAATCAACCTCCTGTTATTTTAAGAAAATTGTGTGTATGAACCAAAAATATAGTTACAAACAATTCAAGCAACCCAAGCCTTTTGCATTGCAGAATTTTGCACCTTCAAAATTTGAAAAAAATGGTAAAATTAATCATGTTCCGACATAGTAGCGTAGGTTACCCTATATTTGGGCATTCTTAATTTAGCATCTATTTCAAAGTTGTTTTCCTCCAATCAAGGAAATATCAATGTACTATAATTTATACTGTAATTTGTGAAAGAGACTACAGTATATATGGGGTTTCCATCTTTTAGGAATTTACTAATTATTCTGCACTAAAATACACTTTTCAGTGTTGCTCTCTCTCTTTGGGATGTCTATACACTGCCCTTCAATTTCTATTTGTTCAGGTAATTGGATATGTTTCTGTATCAAAAGGATTATCATTATTTCTGAAATTAGTTTTGTAGTTTTATTTCAAAAAAATCTCGATCTAAAAGTGGATGAATTTTAAAATACTTGTTGCTGCTCTTTACGTTTGCTTCAACATAAAATTTGGAGTTTCTTACACTATATTTTATCAACATGCTTTGAATAATCAAGATATCCTGTAAATTAATCGTTCATATCTATCATAAAAGGGATAATTTTGAGTTTTTTTTAAAGCCATGACTGTGATTAGACTAATGGGCAACATGGTCCTCTTGTTTCGTGAACAAAATAAATACGGTGATCTTACACTATTTGCAGAGAAAGAATTAAAAATAAATGATCACTATAAAATAAATTTCATTCTCTGGAAAATAAAATAAGAAGGAAGGAATAGGAAAGGGAACCTGGCTATCAAGCGAACTATATGTATGACCCTCATCACCAATTTTTCTCCTAGCTGTTACAAGCTCCTCTCCAAATAATTTTCTCCCTCTTCAATTTTATGTCCTCTCCTGGGTGAGTCTTGCATGCTGCCCTCCGCTAAACTGTCGAGTTGAGACCAAGTCCAATCTTTCTCTCTTTCCGTACGCTTCTTGTTTTTCCTTCCTATCCATGCATAACAAGAACCGATCACCTCTACCAGACAGTTTTTGTGTTGACGCGGAAGATGGGCGTTGTCAAACTGTTCTAGTCATCTCCTTTGATTACACGAGACATAAAATAATTCATCTGCAATGCATATCAACATGGAACTCGTTTATGATTCTTCCTCAGCAAATCACATGGGAAACAACTTAAAATAGGATAGACAGTTACATAACCAATCGCCAAGCCCTATCAAGTTCGTTGATTGCATGAAGCTTGGTGCGGCTTAAATCATGGGATTATAACTTCTGTCATCGAATGTATGATTTATAATTATATGATAAATTAAATTGATATTATATCATATCTATTATTAGTTTATATTATTTAAAGTATTATATGATATCATATTTTGTATATAATATTATTATTTAGAGTATTATATGATATCATATTTTGTATATAATATATATAATCTATAAATATAATATAAAGTTTAGGTGTGAAGTTTCAGTTATGCTGAAAAAGTTTCACGCATAACTGAAACTTCACGTATGGGAGGTCTCCTCATTCCAACTGAAGAGCCTCTTGGCTTACGCCTCTCGACTAATTAGTTTTACATCAATGAACCAATCATAAATTACTATTTTTTTCTTGTTCAACTATTTGTAAAGTTTAAATATTTATTTATGAATTAAATATATTCTATAAATTACTTTTTCGGAGGCTTCCCAAATTTTTTTTTCCATAGTTTTTAACCATAGTTTTGTAATATATAATTTATATATCATTTAATTTATTTTGAAATTGGTCTTTTAATTTACAATATAGTATATTTATGAGATACTATATTTTAACTTTTATATTTTATTATGTAAACACGTTATTTTCATTAAAAAATTTAATTATTTATATATAAGTATTATATATTTTAAAAAATTTACTATATTATATTTATAATATATATATATTATAAATAATTATTACAATTTCTAATATGTAATATATATTATTCTATAATATATAATATAAAAGTACTATATCATATATGTCATATTATATAATTTTAGTATTTCACTAACTCTTTATTTATTATTTAAATTCTACCTTACATTTATAATTTATAACTATATTTTCAATTTTTACAATTATAACTATATAAATGAATTTATAATATATACCAACATAATTTATTAAATATTATTTTTCAGATTTTATACAAATTTTCTTACGTAATTTTTAATGTTAAATAATTTTACTTTTACTAAATAATTATTAATTAAAATATATACTATATATATATATATATATATATCAAGTGCAGGTCATTATTACTTCTTTTGTAGTAATAATATTTAATGATATTAATACTTTTTTTTTGAAGTTGATCCAAAAAACTAGAAGTTAAATCTTGATAGCAATATCACAATTTGGCTACTTGTGGAAAATATCTCATACTTATCAATATTTAATGAGTTTGTATAAAGGTTTTATTAATTTGTCAAGCTATTAAATTTTATTTACATAACTCATTATTACTTCTTTTGGAGTAATAATATTTAATGATAGTAATACTTTTTTTTTTTGAGTTTGATTAAATAAACTACACAATTAAATCTTCATAGCACTATCACAATTTGACTACTTGTGGAAAATATCTCATACTTATCAATATTTAATAAGTTAGTATTAAATATTTTATTAATTTGTCAACTTATTCAATTTTATTTACATAACTCACTATTACTTCTATTTGACTACTTGTGGAAAATATCTCGCACTTAGTGTTAGTATTAATAGTTTTATTAATTTGTCAAGTTATTAAATTTTATTTACATAACTCATTATTACTTCTTTTTTAATGATAGTAATACTCTTTTAATGAATTTGACTAAAAAACTACACACTTAAATATCACAATTTGACTACTTCTAAAAAATATCTCATATTTATCAATATTTAATGAGTTAGTATTAATGGTTTTATTAATTTGTCAAGTTATTAAATTTTATTTGTATAATGTGTTTTATTTTATTTTTGTTGAAGTTATGTGTTATTAGTTTTGTGAAGTTATAAATTTTTATTTTTGAATTTGACTGAACTTTATGTTGAGATTAATTTTTATTTTTATAATTATCAAATTGTTTTAATTTGATATCATTTAATATTCACAATAACAATTAAATATTACTTGAAAATTAAATAGATATAAATTCATAAATGAATTACATTTATTAATATATATTTATAATGGTGAAATTTGTCCACCCATGCTTTTTGTTTGTTTGTTTTGCATTCATTTTTGGGGAATGCATCAATGCATGTGCATATTGATAAATGAGGCAATCTTATGCAAATTTGGCCTAATAGCCCTATCCTTTGGCTATCCCCCCCACACACACATCTTTATGTATTTATCCAAATATCATTCTTGTACCTACACACATTCTAACACATGACCATACATTAATTATGTGTATCTATACACATGTCCCAACATATTTGTCACCCTTAATTTGATTATTTTCTTGTTGTAGACACAAGGTTGATCCCACAGCCACATACTTGACCCCTACATTTTTAAAAATTTAATACAAATTTTGCTAACTAGAGCATCTATTCAACTAGCTATTATGAGCTAAGTACACATCTATACAATTAGATGTCACAAGATTGTATTTAAAAGCACTCATTTGCATTGTTTCACATATCAAGGTCTTATGTTGAGAATAATCAAATTTTATAAGATTATTTGGAATTTAAGTAGACATATTTTTTAGAAAAGGATTAAATTCATAAATATTATTTATTAATACATATTTGTAATGGTGAAATTTTCCTACCCATGTCATTCCCATTTACCTTTGCATTGATTTTGGGGAATTCCTTAGGTATGTGCAGGATAATGGTATACCAAGCTATGGCCTTACGTGACAATGAAAAATTAGAAAATTAGGGTTTGCCAACTTGACGTAAAAATTTGAACATCTTATCAACCTTATGTAAAAAAGTTGTAAGAATAGAATCTGTGGGAAATTGAATGTAGTTTCTAAACTACTAGCCCTTTTCTGAAAAAATATCTAATTATTGAAAATTTTATATTTCAATGCAGTAGTACGAAAATTTTAGGAAAAAAGATAAAAAGTATGTGTATGTCTGACCACCTTAATCACAATCAAATGATGATATATTTTCACAAGATTCTAGATATAGTAGCATACTCATGCACGGATGTGACACATATTTTTATGTGATTTTTTCCCAACTAAATAATTAATTAGGAATTTTATGCTACAACTTTTTTAGAATAAAAAAACTCCTGTCTCTGACCACCTTAACTAAATCTAAACTTTACAAAATTAAAAAATTTCTTTTCTTATAGTAGGCAAAGCGTAAAATGTGACGCATCTTTCAGATTTAAAAAAGGTTAGATCATTTGAAAGTTATAGTTGTTTTTCAATCAATCTGTCAATCAGGAGTTTAGAGGCAACTCAATTAGAAAATAAGCAATAATTACTTGTTGAACTCAAAATTTGATAGCAATTATATTGATGGAAATATGATAATCTCTTTAAGAAACCCTTTTTGTTTCATTAATTTCGGGTGAAAAAAGGTCATCAACTACATGGTCAAAGTCTGGAGATCAGAGGAAATATGGTAAACACATTTTTTGGGTTGACCATCCACGTTTGGCATTGCAAAGCCAAAACCTGAGGCAAATACCAAGGCAAATAAGATATCAGATAATATTGGATATTCGATATTATAGGATATTTGATATGTCCCACCCAAATTCTGCTTTCCATTTGAAATGTCAACATTTTCAATTTTCAACATTTTTATTTCAATGCTATTTTAAATTTTGATTTTAGTTTTTTAGTTTTTTTATAGATATCATTTTTTATAATATTAATATTATATAAACACTAGATGATAATAGCATTAGTATTATATTATTATAATATATTTTAGTATTGTATAATAATATAATAGTAGTATTATATTATATTAATATTATATTTAGTAATATTAGTATTAATATATCATTATTATTTATATAAGTATTAGTATTATATTATATATATTAGTATTGTATTATATAAATTAGTATTATATTATTATTATTTATATATCTATTTTATAATAATATAATATTATTATATTTATTATTATTTATATTATAATAATAATACCTAGGAGGGAGGGAGAGAGATATATATATAACATAATATTATAATATTAATATTATAAAAATATAATATTAATATTATAAAAATGAAATCTATAACAATAATTAAAAACTAAAATAAAAATTGAAAATAGCATGGAAATGAAAAAGTTCAAAATTGCAAATGTTGAAATTTTAAATGGAAAGAAAATTTTGAGCAAGACATATCAGATATATGATAATATCGAATATCCGATAATATCATATATCTGATAATATTGGAATCGATAATTTCATATATCCAATAACATCGAATATCCGATAATATCCAGATATCTGATAATATTGGATATCGATAATTTTAGATATCCAATTGGTCTGACTGGTATCCAAAACCAAATAATTATTCTTTGGGTCCTTCAATCCAAGAACCACATTTTTTGCAGAGAATTTTACGATATTAGAGCTATGGAAGTCAAAAATAACCATTTCCACCCTTTTTGTTGGAAATTTCTTGATTATCAAAGGTTTTGCATCACCTTTTTGGTCTCACCATGAGGAGTAGTATTCATCGAAAGCATAAACGAAAGAGGAAGCTCACAAATGAAGAGATTGAAGTCTATAGAGAAAGGGATAGGGTCGGCCATAAGAAAAAGAGACAAGGTATGTCAAATATTAATGAAGATGAGGTCATAGGCCCCCACCCTTAAATGTGGTTTCAAGTGAAGAAGAACATGAATTTGAAATTATTTATGACAATAATATTGAAAATGAGAATGTATGGATTGAAGATGAAATTATAGGATTTGAAGATGAACATGTAGATGTGGACAATGGAAGTTTAGACATTGGCAATGATAATCCACTAGTTGAATATGAAGGAATTGACAATGATAATGGTGTACAAGAACCAAATCAACGTTACACATCTCCAAATCATATGAGAAATGAAGTCCCTTGCGAGGAAGAAAGACTAACTTCAATTTTGAGACCTTCAAGAACAACAAAATGGTTACTTGAAATTGATGAGAATATAATGTGCAATTTCAATGGCAAGAGATCACAAAGAACTATTTGGTTGTGGGCTTCAAGACTTTTTGATTAACTTTTTATCCACAAGACATTGGTCGAGCAACATCAAATGTTTGTGCAGTTGTTAAAGATGCAGAAGATGAGACTTATACTAGTAAAATTAAAGATTAGTGTGAACAAGAAAATGGAGAGGACTGCTATTATTGTGAGAAATATTTTTAGTTCTCTCAATTCCATTGGAAGTACTATCGAGGAAGACAAGAGAGCTGATCTGAGGGTTATTACAACCTCCTTAGTAAGTCATCATTTGATAAAGGCTCATTTGATGAGACAACCTTGCACCATGTTTACTTGAACCTAAATCATGAAATTTTGGATAGAGCACTTGCAGGAAGAGAACGACTTGATGATACTCTTCAAAATAATGCATGAGATTATGGTGGGAGACTTCCACTTTGTGATAAGTGTTAACCAACTGATGAAAATGGTGATGAATAATGAGTTCAGAAGAATACAAGCAAGTAGAATGGCTAGATTAGTTGTTAGTTTGTCATTGATGTCAAAAAATTGATTTATGGTTTATATTAAGTTTCCATATCAATCGGAGAGGAAATTAATTGGGTAGATAATAAAGATCAAACGATGATTATGAACTATTGGTATAATTTTTTTTACTTAACATTTGATGTTGTTAAGTCGGTAAAGCAGAAAGGTCAAGTCGGTAAAGGGAACAACGCAAATACAACAACCATCAAGTTTAGCCAACATATCTAACTATGTTCGAATACTTATTACGTGTATTCATGCACATTCATTCATGTGTGTAGTGGAGGACATACATATGCACATGTAGCCACAATCACACCAACACCTATTTACACTCCCAATCCACAGTTAGGTGTATATCCCATTCCTAACAAATAGCATAGCAAATAGAATTAGGTCTCACTAATTTTACTGTAGCCAGTGGTTTTTTTTGTACTATATTAGGGGCATCAATTCTGAATGTGCCTTTCCTTGTTGCAATATGTGCACCAAATTCTTTCTTGTTGCTTATGCTCACTGGCCCCGACTTTAATATTAACTCAGATTGGGTGAGAAATGGCCCATAGATGACACAGATTCATATCTAACGATGGTTAACAGTTGGAGTAGAGAAACCTAAGAAGATGTAGTGGGTCTATGGTGAGATGGAAGTTGGATATCTATCCGTTGTGACCTGAGTGAAGACTTCCCTGTGCAATGCGGAGGAGCAGTGAAGTGTTTGTTGGTAGAGCAAAGCAAAGATAGTCAACGAGCGAAGTTGACAACTGAGTAAGGTCAGTTACCAAGCAAGGTTGGTAACTGAGTGAAGTCAGATACCAAGTGAAGATATTCACCGAAGTCACCAAGCACTAAACAAAGCACGAACATAGATTGAATTCAAGGAGCATAATGAATTTAATGCAAAGACACATAGATCAAGAAGTTTCTAAGCACGAAGACGAAGTCTGTTGTAAGATCTACTGTCATGAAAATTCAAGTTCAAAATTAGTGATGTAGATTAAGCGGCAAAAGAAAGTTGTGAGTTCCAAGAAAAAGTGCAAGTCACAAGGAAAGGTTAACCTCCTAATCGAGTTTCAAATACATTGAATCAGTTCATTTAAGATGATCAGATGACAAAGCACAATTGAGGGAAAACCTAATCAATAGGATTAAGAGGCAAAATAAAGGTCTATATATTGATGAGTTTGTATGATTATACATAGTTGCTGGAAAAGTAAATAGTTGAAGAGCTACCGAGCAAAGTAGTGAAAGAATTGGATAACCAATCCAGAGGAGATATTGATGAGTTGTTGGTGCCAATAAGTTTCAGAGAGCGAACAAAGGATATGATCAGGAAAATTATAATTGCATAATCACATGTCACATTAGTGCATTGTTTCTTACTAATATTTGTAACATCAAATCTCTTAACCGAGTGCACCTAACAAGTCCATTTGTAAGTCCTTGAGAAAGGTAACATTCTAAGATGGATTTTTAAGCCCTCTAACCAAGCCACTCCTAACAGGGTGAAGATCTTAACAGGTCTAAGGTAAATCCCTTAACATGGTCACATCTAACAAATGTGCACTGTAATCTTTTACAAGATTGGCTCTTAACCGAGCATACTTCAGAAGAGTATTTCTTTTTGTGGATGACAATTCCCACGGAGGTTTTTCCTAAATTGGGTTTCCTTGTTAAATCTGGTGTTGCATGTGATGCTTGATAACTATGAATGTTATTTTCTTATGTTATATGATTTGAATCAAGTTTGTGAAGAGTTTACAAGTTTTAGTTGTTGTTGTTGTTTGAATCACCGAGTTGAATCAGAGGTTTAGATTTAAAGTATTAAGGTGAGCATTATTTTTTGATTCACCCCCCTCACAGTAAACCATCTTTAGTAGGGTAAACCAACAATAATAAGCTTACCGATGGTGTGAAGGATCAAATTCAACTATTTTGGCAATCTAACTCAAGAGTGTCACCAAATGTGAATGATGTCTTGAAGTTGAGAATTGGCATTTGAGACCACACCCCGCATCCTAAACATTATTTGGAGGTGAGCCAAACAATGTTGTTCAAAAATATTTGTGAAACACATCCAACATTGCAAATATAACAAAGAAATTTTGAAGCCTTCAAGCCTTTTTTTGTGTAACTCTTAAGATTCAAAATAATTGTTGTTGCAAATATCATGTGGAGTTTTCAATGCACCAAAACTATTATGATCCCTTCGTTCTACTTTGCATACTAATGAAATGTTGGAGAAGTGTGGTGCAAGTTCTCTTCCAAAATCATCAAGAGACTTTCTAGATCATTTTTTATGTCCTAGAGATGATGGATGTTTCTTTTATAGACAAGATTGCTTAAATGACAAGTGCTAAGAGTGTGGTGGGTTAGTGAAGTTTGTTTCATGTTTTCATGAGGTCCATGCGAACACGATTTTTGAAAGATAATTGTCCAAAAAAAGTTTAATTAAAGGAAGATTTTATTGTCACACATTAATGTGTTAAGTTATGCCTTATAGGCCAGTTCCTTAGAATTGATTTAAGTACTAGGTTCAGATGATGATTTATTTGTAGTCTATCTTGGATTAGTCATAATCATTGGATGCCTTATTTGTGTACTTTGTGTAATAGGTGTCCTATGTGCTTTATGATGTTTTGGGGGTTTAGGAACCTAGTAGGTAGCTTAGAGTCCTTGCCAATACTTATGCCTTTGGAAGTCTTGGTATCCTTTGCTTGATTTTAGTTATGCTTGCTTGGGAAAAGAACTTGAACCACGTTAGAAGCTTCCTTGTTAGCTCACCCACTTGCCTGGACCTTGGTCCCTATCTCCTAGCATGGGGGAGTGGAAATTTTTGGATCCAAGTGGTTGGGTGGAAAATATTTCTTTATGGAGGTGTTTCTCATGGTGCTTTGGATGATCCTTGCCTCTGTTCTTTCCGAATATGAAGATGAAGACTTTCTTGATGTTGTAAATCTTTGTCATTAATGTGTTTTAATCTTCCTAAATGAAGATGGATGTAATGTACTATATTGTAATTCAAATTATGTAATAGGGATGGGTAGACTTAGGAAAGGAAAAAGGGGGAAAACATGTGGGTTATATAGTCATGTAAAAGTAAGAATTGATTTGTATCTAATTGTTTAAATTTTCAAAGAAAGAAGTTGTTTCATGAAGTTATGTAGGACTTCTCTAAGTGAATATTTCACGATGATATGTTAGCAAAGGTTAAAAGTACTTAGGTAAAAGGATTGGTTGTGTTCTAGGATAGATAAATACTTCTTTCCCTATCTCTTAAAATTAAATGTTAGGATTTCTAAAATGTATATTTTAAAGGAGGAACGTTAGATATAATTATTGCATTTCTTTTAGATTGATGGAAAAGGCAATTTACTTCATTAAAAGTTAATCACTTCATTAAAGCTTTAAATTGAAGCTAGCATAAATTCCAGGTTACTCTACTTGATTATGTTGGTGAAGTTTTCCATAGGGAACATAGGAAGGTATTGAGTTAGCAAATATTAGTAGTTGAATATGAATCTCAAACTTATGTGTGTTTTTTTCAAATTTACTTGAAACTTAGAAACCTTAGTTTTATCCTTCTAGGTTCCCTATGGTAAGGGGTCATAAGGGGTCATAGGACCTCTTAAGACCCCTTAACATACTTTAGTGCATGGTAAGGGGTTGTAGGGGGTCTTAGGACACATAAATGTTTCCTAGGACCCCTCAAGACCCCTTACAACCCCTTAGCATCCTGTAAGGGGTCCTAGGACACATTAAATTGTCCCAGGACCCCTTAAAACCCCTTATTACCCCTTACTATGCATCAATGTATGGTAAGGGGTCCTAAGGGGTCTTAAGGGGTCGTAGGATACATTGATAAGATAAGATAAGATTTTGATTTGATTTGCATTATTATCCTTTTTACAACCTAACCCTAGTTTGGTTAGGGTTTTGTAATTTAATGTTACAATCTAAGTTATGATTAACCTATAAAGGTAATCTTGTAACATATTTTGAGGTTATTCTTCCCGTTTTTGATATAGAATTTCATGTTTTTCTATAACTGTAAGCATTGTCTTGTCTTTCATTAAAAAAATTATTTGGTTTACCTCTTTCAAAGTCCAAATATCTTGAGTAGATTGATTTTCCATATTTTTGGGATGTAACTTCTCTATTGATAGATTACATGATAGTGTTGTTATGTTGAATAGATATTGTTTGTGAACTTGGATTTATTATAATATCTCATTGAGTCCTAACTTTTGTATGATCTTAGGAGACCGATAAATTATGAAATTGTGTAAGTTGAGGTAGCTTTCTTGATGTGTTGTGCATTTCTAGATGAGGAAGATCAACATTCTAATATGGTGCATTACATCATATTGGATGCATGTTTGATGGATCTGTTCCTACTTTCCCAGCGTGCCTGATGACGATTTCTCTCCAATGATCAGTGACATGATGATTCTCTATGGGCATGTTTTGGATCATCCATAATGACTTACAAAATATTTTCTGGTAGAGGTTTTGTTTAAAGTTGGGGGGGGGGGGGGGGGGGGGGGGGGCTNGGGGGGGGGTAGTAGTAGGCTCTATTTGAGAGGTTAGATAATGTAGAAAATGAGAACTCTATTTAATCAAAGAAAAGACTATTCATTTTAGATACATGTTGAGATATTTGTTTCAGACTTTATTTTCTATGAAGTTTCTGTTAATTTGAAAGGTCGATTGTGCTCTATGGAGCCTTTTAGGTTTTAAACTAATATTGAATATAGTATAAGTTTATGTCATTTGAACAACATATATCTTGTCTGAATTTTACATCTTTGTTTATGAGATTATCATTAATCATGGATCATGTTGCATACTCTTAGAGTTAGAGATAGTTGAATATACGAGGTTGTTCCATGTTTGTGATGGTATTGAGAATGAATAGATGAATGAGAATACTAATGATTGTATATGTTGTCTCTTTATCATTTAAGGATGCACCCATAGAGTGATATGAAAGTAATAACATGTGTCATAGATCTAGTTATTTCGTTCTCACCCCAACAATGAAAGGGTTGTGGCATACTATGCTAAATTATGGGATAATATTTACATTCTGATCTTTGTAATTAAAATTTGGTTTATTGTCAATTGCTCTGAGTTACTCATGAAATGTTCTGGCACGTCACCACAATTTTAGATTTAATTCAATATTCTCTCTTTTTAAACCCCATATTCATGAAGAATCGGCTTCTTAATCTTGGAGGTTTTTTCAAATGGTAGCATCTTGGTCCCACACTATTTGAACTTCCCATAAGTTCTGTTACCTTTCTAAGTTGCAAAATTTAGGATCAATAGTAATGATGTGCGGTTGGGTACAAAAAAGATCTCTTATCTTGGTTGAGGATGTAGAGCCTTTAGAACATGTATGTTTTCTTGATATAGATCTTGATAATTTTAAAGTCGCTACATGTCAATGAGATGTGATGTAGATCTCTTACAATACATGATGTAAAGGAAATGTAAGGTGGAGATTGTTAGGATTTAGGTGAAATCAACTTTATAAATCCTTCTATTACTTTCCCCCTAATTGTATTTATAATTTACCCATAAAAGGTGAAATTATTTAAACAATGGTGGTGAAAAAACTTAGGAAAGAAAAATTTAGTTACCATTTGTCTTCAAAGAAAATAAAAAAATAGCTAGACACCCCCTTTAGAATTTCCTATTGTAAAGTTCTTGGACACTTGTCGTCAAAATTTGTAAGTGCATGCATGATGGTTATGGTAGTAATTATGAGTCCCTATGAAAAACATTCATGACAAAGAGCATTATATTGGTCCATGGACACCCAAATCAACTAAATATCATATGACATTTGTAACAAGCATCTATAAGAGGCTATGTTAGGAGGACAACGTGGATTGTTCCAGGTGGTTTTTATGCCTATTACTTAGATAACACATATTTATTTACTCCCAAGGGTTTCTATAAATTTGGACCCAATCTAGTGTTATGAATCAAGATTTTACTCAGTTATGTTGGTAACAAGGTTCTACCAGATTTTACAAAGGTATGCAAAGAAGTGTATTCTTGTTGTAATATTCACTAAACTAGTAATATACTTGCCTCTCTTTAAGTTGTGGATTTTTTTAATAAAAGGATTTCTCCTTGTATATATAGTTTCATATGTGTAAGGGTTTTCTTAGTCTATTCTTGACTTTGCAATCACATACATTAAGGGTTAATCCTGGTTTGAGATTTTGCAAGTACTTCAATTTAAGTTTCATACAAATTTCTTTGAATTGTTTTACAATAGATAGAGGTAGAGATATACATATTAAAAGAGTAGGGAGAGGAGTGAAAGGGAGATAGAGATAAAAATAGAGACATATAGTGCAAGAGAGATAAAGTGAATAAGAGAGAGAGAAGTAGAAATAATGAGATATTCATATAGAGGAGAATGAAGATATAGGGAGATAGAAATATAGGAGGAAAGAGTGACAGAGAAAGAAGGTGATAAGAATAAGAAACTAAGAGAGGGAGAGATATAGAGAGGAAGATAGATAAAGAGAGGGATATATATATATA
>MU224870.1:246644-285898 GCA_018584345.1 Thuja plicata | reverse complement strand
CAAATGATTTTGTTATATTATTTTCCCTTAGTTGGCTATCTAGCCAATTTGTTTTGTGTCCTTAGCTATTGTGTTTATTTCCTTGAGTTTTTTGAGGAATTTCCTTGAAGATCTTGGGACACGTGTCGACCGGTGCTTTTGTGAGTCACTGTGGGTGGAATTCTGTAGTGGAAGGGTTGTGTTGCGGGGTTCCTATTGTTGCGTGGCCTATGTTTGGAGACCAGATGATGAATGCCGCCATTGTTGTGCAGAATGCGAAGGCGGGGATTGAGGTGAAGAAGGGGGAAGATGGGATTGTGAGCAGAGAGGAGATTGGGAGTGCTGTGAAGGAAATTGTTGAGAGGGAGGATCTGACAAGGGCAGCAATTCACCTTCAACAACGCGCAAAAATGGCCATTACAGAAGGGGGCCTGTCTTCTAATAGCCTTGAGGCAGCATTTCAACTTTTCAACTGAATGCTTCTTTTTCTTTCACTAGATAATTGTTTTTGAAATAAGCACAACCAAAAACACTATTTTTAAGGCTGAATGACTTGACATTGTTTAATAGAGACGATGATAATAATAATAAACAAAGGAAATGAAAATCTATTATTATTAGTTACTGTGATTGCCTGGCACTATAGCAGCATCGCAATCTTTAAACAAAAATGCTCCTAGAAAAAAAAACAAACCCCTCTTCTCATACCTGTTCACGCGCACCTGTTCACGCAGCAAGGAGCAAACCCTAGCACCCTATTCACGCAGCAAGGAGCTCTAGCTATTTCACGCAGCACGCAACAAAGAAACATAACCATGTTATCTGCTTCGAAGTACCCAGGTTATATGCAGATGTTGCCCGGACCCGACGGGAAGGTTATATTTTATTTATTTGAGAAACATAACCATGGATTTCAAACTCATTCCACCTTCTGAGGTGGAATATCTAAATCCATGTTTTCAGCCAAATGAGGATTTCGAAATCCACATTCCCATTCTTGAGGAAGGCATCCAAACAGAGAATTGCACCCCATAACCGGGTTATGGGCGGCATAACCCGGTTATGGGGTGCAACCAAACGGGCCCTAAATTATCATACTTGTGAAATTCTTGAAAACTAGTAAAAACACCTTAAAAAATACATTTATAATTCTATTGACAATATGGCTTTATTGTTGGAAACAAATAGCCATCACAGAGTACGAACAGATATGCTGCCTCACCAATTCTGGAATGGTTTTTATGTTGTCATGTATTCATATTCTGGCATTGGCAGATAATTAATTATCCTTTCTCACACTAACGTAGAGTAGAAGGCAACTTATTATCACCATCAATGAGGGACAATAATAATAGGAGTATAAGGCAATTTAATCATTTGAGAATACTCTAAAAGAAGGAACAAACTATGGCATGATAAATTATTTGCCGTTTTAGAGTGACTGTAAGCATGTGCGAATTTGTGGTTGAGGACCAGACAAATCTGTTGTCTGCTCTTGCATGTGTAGTGGATATATTTGCATGGCATACACAAGACCAATAATATTGACGTTGATTGTTCTATTGCAAGTAGCTTTGGTTCAGGATATTATGGTTTAAATAATTCCGAATAGAAATTCATAAGAGTTCATTGAGTTGTTGTGCTGGTGTGGGAACAAAAATAAGATATTATTCTCATGGCATGGAGTGCAAGTGGGCAACGTCTAAATAACTAAAATGTAAGTGTTTATCAAGGGGACACTTAATTTTTTTTTTCTATATCTCTTTTTATAAACCTTACGTTTTAGTTGGCTGTTTAGCCAATATCGTGCAAGTGAGCTTTGATATTTATTTCTGTTTGGGAAGGGTTGCGATGGAGAATAACTTTCCCTAGACTCGCTCAATGAAATGTTAGGAGTTTAGCATAAATTAAATATGGGTTATTATATTTTCAATTAAATGACAATTTAATTTCATGATTGAAGAATTATCGAGGTACAATGCATTTGGTTCTGTTCAATGTTTACCTCTATTTTAGAGCTTATTTGAGTGCTCTTGATCTATTTTACTCGTTTATGATAATTGAGCAAAAATAGTATTAAAAAGTATTCTGAAAGAGTGGTCGTTATGTTAAAAGAGGTATATATTCACCTAGGTCAATCTACTAAAAAATGTGTAAAAGATCACTGATAACATATATTTAGCATAGAATGGTGCACCGACTTGAATTATTTTATAATTAATTACTCCTTGGATGCTTTTAGGATGAGAGAACAATTGAATGTGCGAGGATCTGAAATATGTGCAAATGAATGCTTTTACATACAAGCAAATAACATCAAATTATGTAAATGTATATTTAACTAGATCAAATGACTATTAGAATAGGTGAGAGTCGATTGAAATTGAATTTAATTATGGAAAAGACAAGGGTCATGCACACAACAATGAGGCTAATCCAACAATCATAAAAATGATCTTGGATAGGAAAACAATTAGATCTAGGTGGATAACAACTAAATTACATAGGTGTACGAATAAATCTAATAAATCTATAGTTTTGGTGAATATATCAGAGTATATTCAATTATAGATGGAGTAGGTGATAAATGCATTGGAATGTGCATGTATCGTGTTACACAAAGGTTAGCACAATATTACACCATTTTTTGTATGTACATGTATGTAGATATTCTTCCAACACAAAACTAGAAGTAAAATAGTATGTGTACACTAATTTCACAATTACAATTTTTACCACCTCGAGGTGCATGTGAATAATAAAATGATAACTTATCTCAAAGTAAATAGCACTCACAAATATGTATTTGTAGAGTAGAATCAAAATAATACCATGAGGGTTCATAGATCTTGGTGAATGTGATCATGTAGGATCATATTTTGACATGCACTCTCCATGAGAGCCAATAAAATAGAGGAAAAATATGCATTCGTTACCTTGTATCTCGCAAACAAAATTAAGTAGAAAATAAGAGCTCTCTTAATTATCTATAGAAATAGGAAATGGGTAAAAGAAAATTTTGTCTACTTAAAAAAATAATGTGGTTGATGCTATGTGATGATGATTTGCTTGTTCATGGTAATGTGTTTCTAATTAATACCAATGTTATAATAATATATGTTACTCTTTAAATTGGTTACATTGATAGGAGGCAAGTGATAAAAAAAGAGGTAAAGCCATAAATAAAATGAAAATGTAAACTATATATGGGCATGTAAGCATTTTAATAATGTGAATTAATAACCATATATCAATTTGTCTTATAATAACTAAGTGTAACATATAAAATGATAAATCATCGTAAGCATAGGTGGGTTGTAGATGAGACAAGGTTGACCTTGGTATTATATTTGTGAAATGGTAGTGTGGCCATTAATTGCTAGGAACCACCATGTAAGCATATAGGGTGCACCATGAAATTTAAATATCTTCAATGTCGTATCATGAGCTCATGATAAGTAGGTCAATAGGTGATGGTAGTAACATGAATCTAGATCTAAGAACAATGTGAAAAGGAGAAGACATAATGCCTTTGATAAGGATAGTAGAGGTGTAGAGCGTCAAGGAAAAAAATTGATGTCCTCGATATGTAGGTATATTGGTGAAAATATTATATTTGAGGAGGTAGATATGATACCTCCAATGTGAAAAAATATTCATAGAAAAAGAATATGGAAAATATATGATGCCCCAATATAGGCACATGTGTAAAAAATATGGCAAGAGAAATTCAAAATGTGGGTAAGAAATATTTTTTCCACACTATATGGACATGGCAATGTAGGCACAAACAATGTGAAGATAGAAAGACTGATGCCTGCCATATGTTTTAATAGCTAGAAAATAATGAAGTAGTAATTTAGGATCAATATGTTAATCTAGAAATGTGATAGATCAATGTAGAATTAGCTTGTAGTATCTTAAAAACATGGTATAGAAGCACAACAAGTCAATAGTCAATCGAAAGTTTAAGCATCATAACATAGTAAATGTCATATGCATGATAAACAACAAAAAAAAAAGAATGATTAAAAATAAGAACAAAGAAAATAAACATTTATGATGAAAGGGAAAAGGAAAGGGATAATAACCATGAAAATAAATATGAAAGGTGGAAAGGATGAGGAGCCAAATAGTGGTAATGGAAAAAAAAAGTGTTTCTTATTCAATTCCAACATTCAGATTTAGTTTTACATTTGGATAAAAGAATTGATTATTTCCATACCTTAGATTTAGATCCCCTCCAAAAATTATTTGAGATTACCTAAGAATTTTGCAAGTAGGAGGTCTACAACTTACCAATTTTTTTTGAAATTAAATAGTTACTACATTATCATAAAACTTTCCATGACTTTCCCTCAACAATAACACTTTTTAAAACTAAACTAAATATAATGAAAATGTTTTAATCATTATGATTGTAAAAGGGAGTTTATTCCTCATTTACTATTCTTCTATACAAAATAATAATAATAATTTTTTGATGGAATTACTAACCAATTATATTAACTTAAAAAACTTAATACATAAAGAGGAGATTAAAGTTGGAGGAAAAAACACTCCCTTCAAGTCACGCGGAAACTATCCCAAAGTCATATGGGCCATGCCAAATATAGAAAGCATAACAACAAAGCCTTTTAAAAAACCATTAAAATGGGCCTAGCCCAGAAGAGAAACACCCTCAAGAAGCCAAGGCGGTAGCCGATGGAAGCGGAGGGTCTGGTTCATCCTTCTTTCACCATCCTGGTTGTGGTTCTGGATCAAGATCTGGCATGGTTCAACCATCTGCATTGTATTCCTCATCATCCTTATCCTCACGCCATGGGGAGATGGCTAACAACAATCTAGGGAAGTGTTTGGAAGAAGAATGCCAACCCAAAGCATCACTATGAGAAGGCCAACCAGAAGAAGCAGGTAGAGACCAAGTAGGAGTATTGACGGGTGTCCAACCAGAAGGTGAACCTCAAAGGTGTGGAGGAACAACTGAACTGTGTGGAAAGAACTAACGCTAAGGAGAATGTTAGCGAGGAGGTTGTGAATGTGAATCTACTCGCCTTCTAGAAGAAATCCATCTATGTCGCCTTCCACGTGAAGTGGAACGACCACTAGAAATGAAATTTTTAGGAGGTACCCTAGCCACCATGTAGGGAGCATTTCCCCAATGCTTCAATAATTATTGTAGATGGGCCACCTCAAGGGCGACCTTATCAACTTGGAACTGGATATGTAACATAACATTATTTCATATACAAGCTTTAGAAAAAATAGACACATTAGCATCAATAAAGATGTGTGAAAAAACAACCACATTTTTGTCTTTCCAAAGAGAAAAGAATCTCCATCTTGAAAGTATGCCAAATCTACAGAAAGGGAAATGGAAGTGAGAGATTATCTCTAAGGAGAACCATATTCTAGGAGAACATGTTGGGGAAAAATAGGGAAAATAAATCATGGATCCATACCCAATAATTTTGAGCTCGACAATAGAACCATGAAAGGTGAAGAAAGGACTCGGCTTGATCACAGAAAGGAAAAAAAGGATAGACAAGATACCCAAATGATGAAAATGAGTACCCAAAGGTAATCCTTGAAAAAGAATACACCAAGAAAAATGTGCAATTTTAGGTTCTGTAATACTAGACTAAATTATAATGAAACATAGCTTCCATGTAGAATGACTGAGCTGCAGATGCCAATGTTGGTTCAAAATGTCCACCATGGGAAAGTGGTGTGAAAGCCATTGGTAGCCTTGGTGAGGTTTATATTTGTGGAAAGCCATTTCTGGGTACCACCACCAATCCTTCCACCATGGTGTGAGACTTTTTATACCAATCTTATGCAAGATCTCTCTCGACAAGAGATAAATCAATTGCTTGAAAGTGTCTCTATCTTTCCAGGTCAAGAAAAATTGAACGCTTGCATCCTCTGAAGACCAGATAGACATAGTTGACCTGAAAAGAAGGTCCTTTGGGGTTCAAACTCTATGCTTGTGAAAGCGCAGAGAATGAATACCTGAAATCCAAACAAGAGGGAGACCTTGAATTTGAATTATTAGAGACCACCAGAGGTTGTGCTAATTGAAAGACAAGCCATCTCTGAAGCTAAAACCATGCCAACTGAGCTAGGACTTGGCCACTTCCCAAGCATTCCAAATTCTTTTGGCAATGAAGGAATGCTGGATTTGAACTGGATCCCTCATGAGAAAAAGGGTTTGAAAACCATGTTTCTCCAGACAGGGCGATGTGAAGGAAACCCAAAAGAAACATAGTTCTGAAGGAGAATTTTGTAGGCCTCATCACCAAAAACACATAACCATCCATTTAATACAAAGAGCCTACCCTTTCCTGCGTGTAGAAATGAGACCAAAACTACCAGAATGTTAAGGTAGGAAACAATATTCCAAGGCCCCTCGTTGAAAACTATGCTTTTTCAGTATCAAAAACCCATAAATAATCCCGTAACAGTCTCTCAAGCTTACCATAGGCTACTTTGGAAGGAGACCAAAAGAAGGAATAGTAAACATTAGTAGTTGTGAGAATCTTGGAGAAAATTTGAAACTTTCCTGCCAATGAGAGAGGCTTGGTCAACAAGTAGGCTAGCTTGGACTCAATTTTAGCAAGCACCACATTCCATAGCTCTGAAGCCAAGACATGAAAGGAAAAAGGTATTCCCAAGAAGAGAAATACCTGACCATGTTGAATCCATTATCAATCATATTATAAAATCCATTGTGGTGGTGACAAGAATGGTTGTCTATAAGAGAGGGTTTTATGCCATTGAATGGACGAGCCAAACGCTAAACAAAAAGTGTCCAGACATTGAAGAGTATGATGAATATTATCTTGATCCTTAATCAAATTAAGAAAAGAGTCATCTACAAAATGGCCATTGACAAGCTGGCTGGGAGAATCAGGAAGGGAAATGCCATGGACACGCCTTGCATAAATTGTTGTAGAAAGAAAGTAGCCAAAACCTTTGGGAACAAGAACATACAATGCAAGGGACAAACGAAAACCTTTCCTAATAGATCTATGCAAACCAAAATTGGCGGATTGAGGATCACTAATTGTAATTCAAGAATTGACATCTATGAAAAGAATTTGAACAGAAAGTGCAAAGTGAGGGCCGAAGCCAAGAGCTTTTAACATGGATAAAATAAAAGGCCATTCAATATGGTCATAAGCTTTTGCAAAATCAATTTTCAAAAAAATAGCATTCTGGCGAGATTGGCGATCCCATTCCATACCTTCCTAGACAACAATAATATTATCTAGAATAAATCAAGATTGAATGAAGCTTGTTTGCTCAGGACAGACAATGAGGGGCAGAAGATGACAATTTTTTAGAGCCAGAGCTTTAGCAATAAAATTTTAAGACACATTGAGAAAGGTAATAGGGTGCCAGGGATATCCAGATTTAGGTATGAATTTGATATTGCCCTTGCTGATGGCTCAACCCAAAGAGCTAGTTTGAAAGGCCTCTAGATAGACATGGTGAAGGTCTGACTCAATACAATTCCAAAGAGCCTTGTAAAATTCAGAGGGAAAGCCATTGCAACTAGGTGATTTTTCATCAACCATGGAGAAAGAGGCTTCCTTAAGGTCTTGTATAGACAATTCATGGTCACAAAAATCCTATTGGGCTTATGAGAGATGATTGGGAATGACTTCTAGACATGCATCTAAGGATTGTTGACTGGTCGAAGTCCTTGTTTGTCCGTTCATAAGACTAACGATGGAAATGCGCCATTTGTTTTCCATAACAATGGATAAATTTAGTGGTTTGAAGAATGAGATCATTCCACCAAAAAATCCAACCCGTGGGTTGTGTGGGTCAAGGTTGCAGGTTCCAAACTGTCTAAATACGGGCCAAGGCATGTGGATGAGTCAGAAATGATGTGTTAAAAAAATGAAGAATGAGAGGAATGTGGAAAAGCAACACACCATTCTATTGAAAATTTGATGCACAAATGGTCTGATAAGGTGACATTAGTTAAAGGCAAGACTGACAAGGATTGCTTTGTTTGAAATTAAAAAAAGATTGAGAAGAGATCATAGCACGATCTAGGTGTTTAAATACTCTATCAGAACCAACCCTAAAATTACTTTAGGTATGCCAAACTGCATGTGGGAGGCGACGGTTAGTATTGGGATAAAAAATGCCCAATTTATTGCACATGTAAAACCAAGCCTCAAGTTCTCCAACTGTCCAACATAATGGTTTAATTTTCCGTCATTATTAAAGGCCACTTCAACCATATTAAAGTTGCCACACAAAACCCAAGTGGGTATTGTTAATGAGTCAACAAGCCATCGCCACAGGTAAGCTCTTTCCACTGTATCATTAGAGGCATACATATTAATAATACCAAAATGGTGATTGTTTATTTTCATAAGAATCTACACTAGCCTATGTATGGGGTCCTCACCATGTTCTATTATTGCATTCTATCAATGTGGTGCCAACAAGGTAACCATCTCACCTCTACTAGCTTCATGGGTGGAGGAAAAAACTAAACTACGGGGCCAAACAACACGACATGTAACTGTAAGCAAAAAACTAGATATTTTTATCTTTTGATGACAAAAAACATCGGTTTGAGGAAAGCTGTCATGAACATCTCAAAAAAAATATTTTTGAGAGAGGTCAGTAAGACCCCTTGCATTCTAGGAAATGAAATTTGTTAAAAACCATCATTCATGGTATCCTCATCCCCAAGAGAGGAGAAACTATTCTGTAAAAAATCAGGACCTGAATGAAAAGCAGGGTAGAGATCTCCGAGAAAAATCTTTCTTTTTCATGGGCTTGCATCATCAATGTCATTGTGCCCATCAAGGAGCCAGATCGAGGACACAAAGAACCTCTATTATCCAATGAAGATGGTTGTGGAGAGATGGCTTCCATGGTAGAGCCATGGGAGCCAACTGATGTATATTTCTCCTGGGAACCATGGTTTGAAATAGATGGACCTAGAGAGATGGCCTTGGAAACCTTGGTAGAGAGTGGTTCCTAGTTTGGTGAAGTTGAGATGGGTGAAGCCTTTTTAGGTGTGAAAATCACATATTGCTTTCCTTTATGGACCACTGTAGTCTATCTGGAAATCTCTTTGGTAGGCTAGGGTCTTCGAGAAACAATCGAATCCTTTGGAGGAGGCTTGGTTTTAGTCATTACCAAAGGGCATCCTTAATTTTGTGCTCTGTAAAATGGGATCAGAAACATGTATTTGACAAATTCAAATACATTACCCATTGCAAGAAACACTTCCCACCAATCTGAATATCTACAGACTCCCTAAGGTGATGGGAAAGATCAATTTCGACACAAACCCTCTTCTGAGGATGAGCATGGTAAAAATGCTCAGGCTCCAGACAAACAACCCGACCTAAGGTCTAGGAAATATTTTGCAAAAAAGTCCAGCATGGAAAAGGAAAAGTAGAAAATTCAACCCAGTCTGGGACTTTAAGCATTTTATCTTCGGAGAATGTGAAGTCTGATGACCATGGCTAAAAAAAGAGTGAAGAACAAACAAACCAGGGGCCATGTTTGAGAACACCCTCAACATGGGAAGGGTTCCAAAAGAAGAACAAAAAAAACCCTTTGGTCAGGTTCTGGACACCATCAAGGAGAACCCCATGCGGGAGCCAAGACTTGGTAGCCCATTCCTACAACACACTTTCAGAAGGGACTCGACCAACAAAATAAATGATCAATTTTTTTTTTCCAGCCATTCACAAGCTTTATCAAAATCTACAATGACAAAATTACATCAGGAGTGACAGAGGCCTTACCTTGTGAAATACCTTGGGAACAAATTTACTGGGTATTTTTATCAGAAGAGCCATGAACACTGAGAGAAAATGCTTCAATACTAGTAGCAACTACTATGCTAAAACTGGCCACGACCATAAAAAGAGGTAGTTTAATTCCCACAATAAATATGGTATGTCTGGAGTTTTTGTGACAAATGCTCATGGTGCCTCCTCCGAACAAACGCCCTTGCAAATTTTTTTCTGAAAGTGTTTCATGAGGTATGCCCTCCCCTGATATTGTGCTTAATATTCAGGAATTTGATAGCGCCTGCGATATTTTGTGGGTAGAACTCCACTTGAAAGCATGCTAAAAGATTGAGTTGCCAAAGCATGGACTCCTCATGGAGTTCAAAGCCTTATCAACGTAGTTTTTGTTTCATTTCTCAAACCCTACCCAGGCTGAGGTGGTGTTTGATCGTGGGCCCTGGATAGTTAGGTCTTCCTTGTTGGTTTTCCAGCATTGGTCTCGAGACTTTACACTCTCAAATGACAAAAACTAAGGGTCCCAATTTAGGTTGAATTTTTGGGTCTTCTCCTACCATTTTGGCCATTCATGTAGACCATTGTGCAATCTCTTGGCAAGGTGGTGTGCATGGAACATGATGTTTTTTAATGCTCACCCTCATAAAAGGTTTTGTGTTGAGGTCAATCTTTCATGAGACCTTAAAGAAATGGTTGATATTCAAATTTGAACCCACACCTTCACCTAGAAGGTTCTTTACCTGAACCTATGTAACACTTGTTACAGGTGTCAATCGGTCGTGCACAAGATCAAGGACTGCTCACTAGTTGTGTCTCGCAAGAATTCTCCTCCTAAGGATGTTCCTTCCCAGCCTGTGGAGGCAATGAAAAAAGAAGAATGGACCATTGTGGTGCAAAAAGGTAAAAATGCCTCAGCCCCCAATAAAATTTTAGCTTCCATGGCTCACCTGTCAATGAAAGTTTCTATGGTGGCTCCTGTTACCTTGATGGTTGTGGTTCCATCAGCTCTTGTTTCAAACCCTGTCCTGCAGGGGAAAAAATGCCTACAAGTGTTTCTTGGCCTGCATGGATCCACACTTTGCAGGAAACTTCTATGATAGTGTCTCAATCTTTGCGACGATCCCATAAACCTTTTGTGATTCTCCTCCTAGATTTAGAACTAGTCCAACCTTCTTGCGTGACAAATTCTCCTCTCTTGGGGACAAGGATGAAATGAAAGAATTGTTATCATGAATTTTACCTCATGGAATGTTTGAGGTCTCACTAACCTCCCTAGAAAATATTTTGTTTGAGATATTAGACACAAGATTGGTAGCTTGGATATTTTGTATCTCCAAGAAGTTAAAATTTATGGTTTCATGCTCAATGTTGCTTTCCGTTTTATTTGGCCGAATGCTTCTATGTTCACTTCATAGTATGAAGTTGGACGAGGTGGTCTAGTTACTCTTATTTCCCCTCATTTATTTTCTTCTATTATTTTGCATGGTTCTGACCCCATGCAAAGAATTATTTGGATATTGCTGTCATTCAACAATCATTCTTTTGGCATAGTTAATGTCTATGCTCCCAGTGATGTTTTTGAAATATCATATATGTGGTGATGGATGGAAAATCATCTACCACTAGCCACCTTGGTTATGTGTGGGGACTTCAATATGGTAAAGCTGACTTCTGACAAAGATGAGAAGTTGCCATTTAGATGGACAACTGGAGAAAGAGAGGCTTGGTAATACATGCGTAATAAATTGGGCCTTTTTTATCCCAATGCCAACCACCACCGTCTTGGTGGGGTTTGGCATACTTGGTCCAATTTTAGATCTGGATCTGAGTGGATATTTAAGATGCTTGATCGTGCCTTGATTATAGCTCAAATTTTTTTCTCTTTTTTCAATGATATGGAATTACCTGTCATTCCTTTGATTGATGTGACTTTGTTAGACCACTATCCCATCCTCTTTACTATTGAATGACATAAAACTAAGAGGTGTCCTTCTAAAATGCAATTTTTCCTCAACACATCCCTTCTTACTCATGAACCCACTATGACTCATATCTTGCATGTCTGGAATTTGGAGCCCATTCCCCACAACCACTCAAGATGGATTCATTGGAAAAATGATGCCATCACCTGTACGACAAGGTGTCTTCATATTTATGGAAGGAAAATTGCCATATACCCCCAACGTTCATATGATGCAACTACCAAAGATCTCTATGTTGCTTCCAAAGATTTTTCAAGCTTTCAGAGATCATCATACCTTTGTTGGGATCAAAAGGATTAAGGAAGGTCAAGAGGTTCTCTCTGAACTTCCTGACATTCTTCAAGCTTTTGTTTGACATTATGCGAAGGTATTCACAACAAAGAGAGGTTCTTTTGCAAGGGACGAAGCTTTGAAGGATTGTATTGATGTTACTCCAAATTGTCTCTTGGCTGAGCATCATGCTTTTTATGAGAATATTCTCACCATTAATGACCTCAAGGAAGTTGTCTTTTCTATAGAAGATGACAAGGCTTCTGGGTGTGATGAATTTGCATGTGAATTTTATAAAGCCTTTTGGGATTGTGTTGGTCCTGACCTGCATATGGTCTACCTTGAAGTATTTCATTCCAAATACGTTGGAAATATTATAAAAAAAGGAAACATTAAATTCATACCTAAAGCAGGAGATCTGATCTTGAATATATTTGTAATTGGAGACTAATAACCTTACTTAATGTCTCTTACAAGATTATTACTAAATCCTTGGCTCTCAAAATACGCCTCATCCTGCCTCTGGTTGTGCACCCTGAGAAGACTCGATTCATCAAGTATAGGTATATCCTTGAGAATATTATTGTGATTTGGGAAGATATGGAATGGGACAGGAATTCCAAACAACAAGCTATCTTCCTCAAGATTTATTTTTTCAAGTCTTATGACCATATTGAATATCCCTTCATTATTGCAATGCTTCAATCCCTCATCTTTAGTTCCACCTTCATTCAATCTGTTGCGATGCTTTTTGGTGATGCATATGCTTGTATTACCATTAATGGTAGGAAATCCAAGGCTTTAGGCCTTTTCAGATCTATCCACTAGGGCTTCCCTTTTTCCCCAGCTCTTTATGTGCTTGCTACTGAGGGGTTTGGCTACCTTCTTGCCAATTCTATCTCTTCTGGCCTTATCAGAGGAATATCCTTGTCCGAGTCACCTACCCAGATTTTCAATGGTCATTTTTCCGATGATTCCTTTCTCACTCTCATTGAGGATGAGGATAATGTCTCCAATACTCTCTAATGCCTTGATACTTTTTGTCTTGCCTTTGGTTTAGCTATTCAATGATAGAAGACTCTCTGCTATAGCCATTATTTTCTTCCTAATCCTCCTTGGCTCTGTCAATATGGGTGGAAATAGATTCAACATGGAGAGGTCTTCCACTTTTTAGGCATCCCTTTTCCTTTCAAGCTTCACCCATTGAATTGTGGAATGCGGTTCTTGCGAAGATTGAAAATAAACTTGAATACTGGATTACCAAGCCTCTTTCCTTGGCTGGTAAATTCTAGATTTGTTCCAAAGTTATGAAGATACCCAATGTTTACTATTCCTTGTTGGGCTCATTCAAAAGCCTCCTACATGAAGATTGAGAAATTCCTTCGGGATTTCCTCTAGGCTTGTGGTGATGATCATCATGGGTTTCATAGAGTCACCTGGGAGTATTGTTGCCTTCCCAAGGAGTCTAGAGACATGGGCCTTATTTTTACTCTGAAGAGGGGAATTGGCTTATGTAATAAGTGGGTCATCCATTCTCTGACTAGGAATGAATCCTAGAAAATCCTTCTTAGGCATTGCATTTCCATACGATTTCCATTCAACGGGCCAGCTTGGAAGGGGATTAGTTTTCAAACCCTTCTCATCATGACAAAAATTGTTCAAATCCAGGGCACCTAAGTTGTCAAAAGCATCTGGAGAGCCTGGGAGGCCATTATGTTGTGGCTCCACTGGGTTGGAGATGGGTTTCGTGATGGGCTTTCTATGAACTGGCATAATATTTGGTGGTCTCCCCTCTTTTATGTACATGGGATCCCGCTAGCTAAGGTTTAGTGTGTTAGTGTTGTGCATTTTCATAAACGTGGTATCAAGGCTCCCTAAGATTTGTTTTCCAGAGCTACCATGAGCATCAAAATGTGGGATGACTTGCAAGTTCAGTTTCATCTGTCTCACCCAGATCGACAGAATTTTGACTTGCTATTTTATGTGTTTCCTCCTCACATGCTTTACAAGTTGGGTGTTCAACCTATTAAGCCATGGTGGAAGGATTGGAAAAGGTATCCTTGCACTCCTCTTTCTAAATATAAGCTAAAAATAGGATACCACTAGTTGGTGCCACGTTTTTCATGGTCACCACTCTCAACCAACATTGGCACTTGCAGTCTTCTCATAAAAATTGGAGGCTAAGATTTTACAGTATCTGGACCGCCATTACTGAGCCAAATATTGCACACTTTTCTTGGTGTGTTCTTTTTCAGGGCTTTCCCCTATGTTCTTAGGTCAAGCATCTAGGATTTTCTGATCTTTGGTGTCCCTTTTGTGGGCTGCCAAAGACCTTTCTTCATATTTTTTGGGTTTGTCAAAGAGCTCAACAGTACTGGAGCTGGATTCATGATTTTTTCAAATCATTTTGGCCTGAGCCTTTTTCTTGGTATATAATTTTTTGGGTGATTCGCCTATAATCCCCTACAAATAATCTCATATTTGGCATGCTTTCAGGATGGATATTTTATTTACCCTTTGGAAAGATAGAAATGTTGTTCTTTTCACTCATAAGTTTCTTGATATAAATGTTTCTATGTACACTAAAGATTGCATATGCAATAATGTGATGATACAAATTCAAGTTCAGGCTAACAAGGTGGCCCACCTGCAGGATCTTTTAAACCACTGGGGTAATGCCCCATGTATGGTGGTCAGAGTGTCATCAATTTCTATTTCTGCCGACCACACTCTGCCCCATGGCCACCATCGTGGACGCAGTTCTTTCTCCCACCACTCCTAGAATCTACGGTCCTAGGCTCTTTGTCGCTCCCCTGGTGGTGGTAATGATGTTCGACATCATTTCTCACCCTCTCTACCACAACATGAATATGGCTAGTCTCTTGTTTCCCCAGTTGCTGGTTGGCCCACCCCGGGTGGTGACTCTTCGTGGCCTGCAACCACCTCTTCCAAGTGTTTCCCTCTCCTGGCTGTGGCCATTTCACCTCCTAGGACTGAGGAGGAAAAATAAAAAAGATAAAGATGACATTGATGATGGGTGGTCTTTTCCTGACCTACCTATGGACCCCAATGATGGCTGGGGTAAAAAAAATGATAGTTATGATCCACCTCTCTCAGCCGATACTGCTTTGGCTGCCAGAGGTGATTTTTTTTTGAATAGTTATTTTTCCTTCCAGCCACTGGTCGTGTGACTCTTGCGGGGTGATCTCATTTCTCCTTAATTTTTTTATGAATATGTACTTTAATATTTTAAATTAATAGAGAAGGCCTTATTCATAAAAAAAAAACACCACTTCTAAACCATGTATCATTTTTCAAATTGAAAAGTTGCATTATACTGTAGGATTTGTCAGCTATAAAATTAAAAGAATAATAAATATATTTTAACCAATTTAGGCTAGCTCAATTATTTTGAAAATTTGTATTAAAAGGTATTAACCAATTATGTATTTCCTCCTTCACAATAATATGCAACATATTTTAGTTTTTCTTTAATTACATATAAGGAAGCTAAGGTTATAGAAGCAACTTCCTACAGTAAATCTTGAGAGAAAAATATGCAAATTATATTCAAAAACTGATTTTAACAAATAATATAAAAATGGGTATAGTGGAAATAAATAATATATACAAACATAGTGATTTATGTGGGAAACCCTTAATCCCACACTAAAATCAACTCAATATATGAATGAAAAATATTTGAGGTTATTATATTACTTACATAATAAGCCTTGATAGAAGTTGTAAAGGATAAAAATGGGGGTTGATGGATTGTGTAGTGTATATTGAATGTGATGATTTTTATGTGTAAGAAAGATAAGATGTTCCTTCTAACCTCAAATACACAAAGGAAGGATCCAAATTGATTAACCCCAAAGGAAGGATCAATGCATAAATGAATCAATCGTTTGGAAATGAGAATAAAGAGGAAGACCTTAGATTCTATTTTATAGAAGAGAATGTGTGATAGATTTCGGAATATTAAAATTTTTTAATTGAAATTCATCGAAGACAAGTACTAACCTCAAAATGCTATAGATCTAAAGAATTTTGTTTTTGGGTGTCTACACTGAGTTTCTGGAAAATCTGCAACTGGATCTGGAACAAAAACGCAGAGACAAAGAAAACCCAAATTTTTTTTTCTAATCTGGCTCAATTCTGATTTTGACCCAAAAATGAATGTCACCTTTGACCCAAAATTTCTGATTCTGACCCAGAACAAAATGTCGATTCTAACCTAGAAATGAATGGCACCTTTGACCCACAATTTCTGATTCTGACCCAGAACAAAATGTTGATTCTGACCCAAAATCTCTGACAGAAAATCTATTTTCGAATCCCGATAGTTTGCCAAAAAGGGTATCTGAATCTGAACTCCAATTCGTTGTTCTGAACCTGTCCTTGCAAGAAAAATAGTTTTTTTTTTGGGAGGAGGGGTTTGCCTTGGTCAAACCCCAGTTTTGGAATTAACCTCAAAGTATAATTGAAATTGCATAAGTAAACAAAGTAAATGAACAAATTCACCTTGCTAGTATAGAAACCCTTACGGCGGATTCAAATCCGTGGATCCACAAGTATGTATGCACCAAATGGATGTAGAATGTAGAATTTTGGATTTAGGATGTCTCAAATCAATTTCTTGTAGATCATAAACACCAATCTTGAATGGATCTTGGAATAGGAAGAGGCTTGGAGGAATGTGGATGGAGAAATCTTCAACAAGAGGGCCCCATAGAGCTGGAATCCTTCAATGGATACCAATGGATCGCCTTGATAAATTGAATTCTTGAATGTCTTTGAATGCTTGAATTCTTGAGAGTAGATGCTTGCTTCAATAGATCATGCATAGAGTTTGTATGGATGAAATTGCTTGTTTTGTCTTAGAGAAAATGAGAGGAGAAGGCTTCCTTATATATGAATCTAGGGCACAATCTTCTAGAGAGGCCTACATAGGAGAATTAAATTCCAATTAGACATATATCCCTAGAATTGGACCTATATTAAATATAATTACAATATTTTTTTCTTCGAAGACTGAAACAGCCAACCCGAAAGCGGGAATTAAACCTTTCCAAAGCCCAACATCCGGAAACCCCAGAATCTTGAAATCTAGACCTTTGGTTAGAATTGAGGTTGATTTTGACCTAGGTTAGGGTCAAGGTTGAGGTCAAACTTGACCCAGAAAGGTTGATTTTGACCTTGAGGTCAAAAAGTCTCAGTTTGTAGTTTAGGATGCCAAAAAAATGCCGGAGAAAAGTGGGAAATGGGGAAAAATAGGGGAGAAATCTAGATCCAATTCAGAGACCCATTCAAGGCACTTGACATGACCCCAAACCACTTACTCAGAAGGATAAACCAGTCTACAATGGAATTGCTTCCATTTTCTGACTATACAGAAGTATTCACCAACACATAATGCGAGGTAGATTTAATAGCATTCAAATATATAATGTGAGAAAAAATTGATGTCATTCCAATGGATCTTTAGTACTCACAAATTTAACATAATAATGTCTTAGTTTTGATCCCTTAATATAAATAATCATGTTGGCTTAAAATACCACCATAAAGTATAACTTGTGCTCAAACATGGGTCTAAAACATTATGGTGAAAATCCATATGAGGTCCTTAAAAATAGGCTCTTGCAACTCGTTATACTTTGTCATAATTGAGAATCCAATTTGGGTACACATGTTTTCTAAAGTAAATAATCTAAAGCAAGGATCTTATCAATTCTATTATGCATCTTATAGTTGCTCATCACATTCAAATTATTACTCTCTATTTTTATCCCTTATAGTTGTCATATAATCCATCATAACATCCTTAAAAATATGCCTTCCATAATAAACTACTAAGTGGGCATCTCTTGACCACTAACAACTCATTTTTCAAAGTATCAATATGTGGAAAAAATGCTAGTTCAAATTTTACACTTGTTTTGGGTGGATCACACTTTTTTAATAGCCAAATAATTATGAGAATATGTTAAATAATAAATAAATACATAGATGAATTAACAAGGTTGATATATCTTGATTCCCAACATTATCCCACTTGTTGAATACCTTGCAATATCTAAGAGAACCATACCATTATGAGCATAACTAATAGGGGTCGAGAGGCCCATATACACTCAATACCATTTGAACTTCTTTATGCTTATTTGTAAATAGTTAATGAATTTGTAACATTTATCAAACTATCTACCTCAACAAACTTCACTAGATACCATATTGAACCATATATATCTCTCAAAAAAATGGAATTAAACATTAATATGTTTAGTCCTAACATGAAATGTTCGGTTCTTTGCTAGGAAAACAACACTTATGAATATCACAATAAATTAGCACTATGCATTATTTTAATCCAATATATAAAGGCATTTTCTTAATCTAAATGACTTCTTTAAAGGAATAGTCTCTACCATATAATATGTCTCTATATTGTAAAAATAAACAATATCTTATTTCTTACTGTATCATCGAAAAATGGAAGAACTTCCATTTAGGACTAGTTTAGCCCTCTAAGTAAGTGGTTTGGGGTCATGTCAAATGCCTTGAATGGGTCTTTGACTCGGATCTGGTTTTTCCCTTGTCATGCCCTATTTTCCACTTCTCTCCTACCTATTTCTGCTATCCTTCTCTACGATTTTGAGGTTCTTAACCTCAGGTTCAAGGTCAACCTTCTCAGTCAAGGTCGACCTCGACCCTGACCTAGGGTCTAAATTTTAAATTCCAAAGATTTCTGGATGTTGGGGTTTGGAAAGAATTACTTCCCGCTTCCGAGTCGACTGTTTCGGGCTCCGAAGTGATGAATCTTAAAATGATATTTAACATAGGTCCACTTCTAGGGGTATGAGCCTAATTGGAATTTATTCTCCTATGTCAGCCTCTCTAGAAGTTTGTGCCCTAGACTAGTATATAAGGAATCCTTTCTCCTCTCATTTTCTAAGCAGACAACAAAGACAAGACATAAGACATATAATGACAAGAAGGATAATCTACGCATAATATATCAAATTATTCAAGCATTAAAGCATTCAAACATCCAAGCATTCAAGCATTCAAGATTCAATTCATCAAGCAGATCCATTAGTATCCATTGAAGGATTCAAGCTCTATGGAGCCCTCTTGTTGAATATTTCTCCATCCATATCCATTCAAGCTTCTTCCTATTCCAAGATCCATTCAAGATTGGTGTTGAAGATCTAAAGGCAATTGATTTGAGACATCCTACACCCTACATCCTACATTTCTACATTCATTTGGTGCATCCATACTTGTGGATCTAAGGATTCAAATCCTCTACAAGGGTTTCAACATAAGCAAGGTGAATTGTTCTATTTACTTTGTTTATTATTGCAATTTCAATTCTATTTTAAGGTTAATTCCAAAACTGGGGCTTGACCAAGGCAAACCCATCCCCCAACAAATAAAACCATTTTTCTTGCAGGCATAGGTAAAAAATAGTGAATTAAAGAGCAGATTTATATACCCTTTTCGGCAAACTCTCAGGATCCGCAAACAAATTTTCCGTTAGAGCAGTGCAGGTCAAGGTCGACATAAAGGGGTACAATTGCACCCCCGTATTTGGGTCAACATCGACCTTTCTCAAAAAAGAAAAACATTTCTGGGTTTTCTCTGTCTCTGTATTTTTGTTCCAGATCCAGTTGTAGAATTTCTAGAAACTCAGTACAGACACCAGAAAACAACAATTTCCAAATTTGCTATAATTTGAGGATAGTATTTGTCTTCAATTAATTTCTATTAAGGTTTTAATCATCTAAGATCTATTACACACTCTCCTTCTCCCATAAAAAATGGGAATGTAAGGTTTTCCTCTTTCTTCTTATTTCCAATCGATTGATTCATTTGTGCATTGACCATTTTCTTATGGTTAATCAATTTGGATCTTTCCTTTGTAAATTTGGGACTAGGAGGAGAATCTTAGCCTCCCCAAATCTTTCATATGTAAAGGATATTATTTATAGGCGCAAGTCTCTTGTTCCCCCTCTACATCATTTTTTATCCTTTACATTTTGGTGAACCTGCTTACGACAACTCTTCCTTTTGTGGTGTTAGATTTACATTTCATGTTAGATCTTGCATGCATACTAGATTAGCCTTATTTTATGTTCTTGCATTTAAATTTTCCTAATTTAGTTCATTTTCATTTCATTGGTGTATGAGCTTTACTACCTCTAGTCCTACTTATAATATCCTGGTTAGAAGAAATCATCGAGTTATGGGTTCCTTTGATCCTGAGTCTCTCTCTCCTTTCCTTAGGATCCTAGATGACGATTTGATCACTCATGATTCCAATCCTTCTATGGAGAATAACTCTTCTCACTCATCTCGTGATGAGGATGATGCTTTAAGAGTTCCTCCTGAACAAGTCCAAAAAATTTCAACTGAACTTGATAAAATGGGAAATTGTCTTATTCAAGAAAACCATAATCAAGATTCTATTCAAGCTATAGAGGCCCTTAAGAAAGTTCTTTGTGATAGTGATCAAGGTATTAATCTCTTGCATGGTATCACTCATCTTGTGCATTTAAATGTCAAACCTTTAGCTCAAGAAGCTCAAGATCTAGGATTCACCCCTCCTGTCACTAGTGTGGAACCTTCTTCCATTCCTTTACCTAGTATTCCTATTTATACTCCTCCTTTAGTGACTACATCTCTTCCATATTCCAATCCTCTAGCTTCAAATATTCCACTTCAATCTCTTCTTGTGAGTGTTCCATCAGTGTCTCTACCTACCTCACAATTTTCTTACCATATTTTTCCTTTTACCTATTCCAACTGTGGATCCAAGTGTTCCACCAGTTGTCTATTCCACTACCGTCGCTTCCTACACTTTTCCTAGTGTTCCTAATGTTTCTATGCTTCCTATTTCTTCTAATGATTCCAAAATCATTAGTCTGGCTCAAACTGTGTCCTCTTTACAACAACAACTTGTGTCCTTAACTCAATCCAAGTTTAGTATTCCTACATGTGACATGGGTAGTCTTTTATCCCTAGACATTATTCATGCTCCTGTCCCTCAACAAGCCGGTATGCCTCATCTTGAGAATTACAATGGTAAGGGAGACCCTGTCACTCATGTTAAAATATTTCAAATCCTTTGTAGTGACTATGCTCATGACCATAGGATTTTAGCCAAGTTGTTTTCTATAACTTTTCATGATAAGGCCTTGCAATGGTATTGTTCCTTTCCTCCTTATTCTATTGATTCTTTTCCAAAACTTGATAATGCCTTTATCCAATAGTTCCAAAATAACATTGGTTTGCAAGTGTCCTTAACTGATTTGATGCATTGTAAACAAAATACTAAAGAAAAATGGACTGAGTTTAAACATTTGTATGCTAAAATTTCTTATATTGTTCGTGATATTGATATTCAACATATGTTTATTTCAAATTTGCAAAAGGATATTAGAGATAAGATTCTGCTTACTAAATTTACCTCTTTTCAACAACTTTGTGTAGCGCTTCATCATTACCAATTACAAGTGAGTCAATTTGAGAGCAACACTCCAATGGCTCATGTTCTAGTTGATAAGAGTGATGTTGCTCCTAATCCCAACAAGTTTCAGAAACCTAACAACTATGTCAAAATATATAAGCAAGTAAATGCAGTTGTTGATCAAGTAGATGTTGCATCTAACAATGCCACTTCTGCATCTACTGCTTTTCGTTTGAATCGTACGTTTACTCATCTTTTTGAATCTTTACATTCTATTATGAGTAAGTTGTTGAATGCTAATATGATTACTTTGCCTCCTATTCGACCTCTTCTTCCTACTACGATAGCATCCAAATCCTTTGATCCCAAGGCCTTTTGTCAATACCATCGTCAGAATGGCCATGATACTGAGAAGTGTTATTCTCTAAAACATAAGGTTCAAGACTTAATTACTTCTGATGCTTTATCTGTTGATAATTTTTATGGTAGTGGGAACAAATCTGTCTCTCCTCCTAATCAAAACCTCCAAATCTATACGAATCCTTTGCCTACACATGATACTAATACCATTATTCAACCATCTTATGTGGATATTGTTTATGATTCAAAGATGGATGATCTCAACCATATTGTTAACAATGCGGAGCATGTTGGTTTGTCTCAACCTGTATCTCCACCCCAGCCTCAATATCAACCTCCTATTCAAGTTCCTCCACCTCAACCTCAACTTAAAGTTCCACCTCAACCTAAGCCTAAATCGAAACCTCAACCTAAACCTTGAAAACCACCTAAGATTAAAAGACCTAGGTAACTCTCGATCACCTTTGATGATTCTGAGACTATTAAAGCTCCTGATGGTCCCCTCTACATTTATGCTAGGATTGCTAAGATACCTACGCGTTTTTTTCTTGTTGATCCTACATCCTTAGTCAATGTCATTACTGAATAAAACCCTTTTTCGAAGAACTTACAACATGATTGTTATAATACATCTAATGTGTGGATCCAAACATGTAATGGTTTTCTCTATCCATCATTTGGTTGTATTAACTTTCCTTTTGAAATTTGTGGTAAATTTGTGGACACTACCTTCATAGTTGTCCCTACTTCTGATCAGTTTCAAGTTAAGATTGGTTTGCCTTGGTTGACTGCCATGCACGTCGTTGCTTCCAATCCATAAGTGTATTAAGTTAAGTCACGATGAAGAAGTGAAAAAAATTAATCATAGTTTATATCAACCTTCTAGACCTAGGGATTGTGCTACCCTTAACTTATTTTGGCCTTCATTACCTAATTCATGTTCTTCTTGACCTGATAACCTTTTTCGCTCATATCAAGCCTATAAACATCGCAAGATTTTTGAGTTAAGCATGCCTCAGATGGATCTTAACTGTGGTATTTTGCCTACACCTTCCATACCTCCTTTATCCATGGCTTCTAGTTCTGTTAATCAAGCTCCTAGTTTTTCTTTTCAGCCTATTGAGAATCCTACTAATCCTCCTATAAAACCTATGAAGGAACCAGTTGTTGTTTCTCCTAGTTCTCAGCATATTTCAAACAAGACAAAACATAACCAATCTGCCAATGAACATCGTAAGAAGCGTCAGGCTCAAGCTAAGCCCCGTGCCTCTATTCTTCAAAGTTCTTTACCTTCTTTTTCCCAGCCTATGCATGATGTGCTGAAATAAGTTAATGTTAATAATGATGTTAAGATGAATGATTATGATGATTCTATTCGTATCTTAGATTCTATTTCAATTAATCTTGATAAAGAAGATACTCTTGATGATCCTATTGATGCTAATGATGAATATGAGACTATTGATATTGATACTGATTTACATAATATGCTTTCAACATAATTGATAATTACACCTAGTATCAAACATTGCGATTCTCAAAAGAATCCTTGTTTGGAACTAGCTATTATTCCTACTATCTTGGATATAGTTCCTCTTGTGAGTTTCCCACCTTCCCTAACTAATATAGACCAAGATGGGGAGAGTAGGTGATGTGCTTGATTGGCTTGTCCTCCATGGTAGCCTTTTATGTGTTTTCCTGTTGTATTGTGCTTCTCCCGTAATGTTTTTGCTAAATGTTTGTTAGATTATTTTATACGACCCTTGTTACTTTGTTGGTGAAAGGTGATAAAGGAATCAAACCTGTTGTACTATTCCTCTATATGTATCTCCATTCTTCTATATGTTGTTTTCATATTATGTTGTACCTGTGCTATTATTCGTAAATGTTTTCCTTGTGTAGTCCGCTTGGATTTGCGACATGGTAGTGAAGACATTATATTTTGCCATTAGTATATGCAAGGAAAAACATGATAAACACCGTTGGTTGATACTACACTGAAAGATAGGGCACAAAACTACCCAATGCCAATGTTACCAATATTGCTAAATATAAAGCATCCTGACGCAACACTATTTAGTGTTAATTGATGACAGAAAAGACAAAGGAACCCGACGAGTAACCAATAGTGCAACCCGAAAAAATAGTCAAGATTGGAACCTGACAGATCAAGGGGACCCGACGAATAGTTCAAAGAAGGAACACCAACAGACTTTCAGTTCACACCGACAATCAGATACCGAGAGTCAATTACATCCTGCAAAAAGTGGATCTGACTTCCACGTCAGATAAATCACTGAAGTTTTATATTTAGCTTCTTGATTTATTTTTTAATCCATTACTTGAGGGAAAAGCAATGTAATTATTATTGTTTTTATTAGTCTAATTGATTTAAAACATGCAAACTAAAGAATCAAGGTCAAGTCATATACCTTGGATCTAGAGTTAACATTGTAATACGTGATTATAGAATAGGTCAAAGAACTTGTATAAATAGATGCTCAATCAATTGTGAACGTGTTGTTCGATGATGATTGTAGCCTCTGAGAGCATCTAAGGTTCAGACAAGAGAATTCATGCAGAAGCACAGACAAAGATCAAATCAATTTTTCAAGAACAAGAACCAAGGCTACCGACAAGTAGGAAAAGGTATTAATCAATCAATATAGGTGATATTCATATATTGTAAGCTTTAATGGATCTGTGATAAAAAATTATAGATTGCAAACAGTCAGGTCATACATATTGTACACATTCTAACAAGTGTAGTAAACTTAAGAAATCCTTTCAAGGAAGGTGGATTTAACAATCCTATTATAAATCTCTTAACCGAGTGCACACTACATCAGTGTTGCTAAAGCTCTTAATAGAGTAGAACCTAACAGGCCTCCACATTAATACTCTTAACATGGTAGATCATCAGAAGTGATCAAATTTTAAGCCTTAACCGGCTCCCTTCCAATCTACAGATAGTGAAGTTTTGTGGGTGCCATCCCCACCACAGTTTTTACTTCCTAACAAGAGTTTTTTGCGATATCATATCTTGTGTTATGTGCCTACTACTTTCATGAATGTTTCTATGAATGTTAAATACAATTAAGTTTATGAATTAATATTACATGCATAAGAAAGAACATCAAATTTGGTCGGTAATACAATAAAGATTGATTGCTAATGAAGTAAGGTGAAAAGTGTTAAAAGTTTTAGAGGTAGTGATTCACCCCTCTCCTCTCAGTACTACTTCCCATTAATCCCAAAAATTGGTATCAAAGATACATCTCTTCTTGGAAATCTTAAAGGCTTAAGAGAAAAGATCATACAATGGAGAAGTACAGACTTGATAAAAATATTGAGAATAAAAAGCTTGAAATTCAGATGTTCTATGAACAGTATAAAGAAGCTAGAATCAACATGAGATAGTTGCTAGATGAAAGAAAGAATATGACATCTCGCTGTAATGAGACAGATTATCACGAAGAAGAGATTCCAAATTTCTTTGAGTCTTCAGGATCAAATACAAGAAAAGCATTAGATACATCAGAAGAAAGCATCACAAGCCTAACTAGAATCAATCTACATCTGGCTGGACAAGTCAAATCTCTGCAAATTGGTTAAAAGAGACAGATGGTAAGGATGATTGATGTCATGAACAATTCTAAGCAAGCTGAACAAGAAAGAACACTAGCTATTGATGATAGAAGAAAGATCACAGAAAAGCTACAAGAAAAGGAGTTTGAGATACAAAGCCTTACAAAGCATCACCATGAGATTACAAATCAGATTATTCTTATGAGTCAAGAAGCAAACAGATTGAATATGGAACTCATTGAAAGAATACAGACTATCGGTGAACTAAGAGAAGAAAATGAAAAACTAAAGCATGAGGTTAGAATTAAGCAACAACATAATGACATGATTAAGAGAGCTGAAGAAAGAACAAAAAGGATGGATGATTTTTTGAATGAACAAAGAAGACCCAACACCAACATTGGACTAGGGTACACTAAGCATGGAGAGTCATCAAGTGAAGCTAATCCAAAAGATGCCTACATCAATCCTAGACCAAGGAAGCTGACATGCAATCATTGTGGAAAGAAAGGCCACACCTCAAATGTTTGTAGGAGCAAAGAAAAAGGTATTCCTAAATCCACATTTACATTCATAGGACAATGTTAAAAGTGTAGCAAGAAAGGACATAAAGCATATGAAAGTAAATTAAAGGTGAAAGAACCAAAGAAGGAAACCTATATGGACAAGTATTGTCCTACCTAAAAAATGCATGGGCACACATCTCTTGAATGCAGGAAGAAGAAAATTGAAGCATGGAAACCCAAAAATCAAGAAAATGCATATAAACTGAGTAGAGTCGGTAATTCATATGTTTGGGATTACAATACATGGATAAACTGCACATCATGTGGTAGATATGGTCACATTGCTGCAAACTGCATGAGAACATGGACCAAAAGGTCTAGAGGCTGGACCAACCCTGGAATGGCATGTTTACACTGTCATAAGGTTGGACATCTAAAGAAGGACTACAAAGACCGAATAACAGAAGCCACCACTTTTGCAAATGGTAACACCATTGAAGACATCACGAAAATCAGAAAGCAAATGTGGAGGAAAGCTTCAACCATTGAGGAAGCTGGACCAAGCAATGCAGTCAGTGACACCTCATCCCATGGATCTGGTGACATCACCACCTCTGCCTAAAAGATGAACAAGTAAGTATGGAACTACACTACACCAAGTCATATTTTGCATCAGTTACATTATATAAATTGATAGATAGTCAAAATCTGCATGAATAAAGATGCATATTATGTTACTTGTTACGATTTTGAGAAAACAACCCCGTTGGTAAACACATACCAAAAATCATCGGTGAACATAAAAGGATGAGTTGTATACACTTACCAAGAATCATCGGTCAACACATAAGTAAGGAAGGAAAGTTACAATGTTGTATTGACACTACACAAGGATCCGTCGATGAAAGCAACAATCTTAACAACTATCCCAAGCATTGTGTCAACACCAAGAATGTTGTTTGAGAGTTTAACTGACGAACTCCATCTTCATGAACTGATGATTTGTTGAGAATTTATGACAAACATAGGGCAAAAGTCTATAAATAATCGATGGAAGCACTTCATTCTTCACACGTGAACTGAGAAAATAGAGCAGAGCGAAAATAGAGAAAAAATAGAGCAGTTAGCAGAGTATCCTTGACTCGATCCAACACACTCCAAACAGATCACTCACAAGCTACACGGATTAAAGTAAGTACCTAGCGTACCAAGAACTCTGTTATTATTTTTGAAAGAGCCCTAAATTCAAAACACAATGGCAATGACTTCAAGAATAGCCAAATTGAAGAGTGAAAAGAAGAATGTCATTAAGTTAATCAAGAATAGAACTTGTGTGGAACCAAAATACAACATATATCCAGAGGTTGCCTCGCAACTCGATAATTTAGGCACATTCTCAAAAATTCCACATAGGGTTTTGTTGATAGAAGATGTTAGATCGTATATCCACTGCAAGATCACTAAGATTGGTGATCTGGAGATAGATCAAGCTTATAAGAAGCTATGTGATGATCAAGGGAATCTAAAGGAAGAACACAAGCACTTGCAAGTAAAAGGAATAATAAATGCCCTATATTTCCTGAGGGTTTTCAAAACTGACTAGATTCGGTTAGTACTAAGCATAATGCACGATAAGAAGTTATGGTTGGATGAACCCAAACAAATTACAAAGGATGTAATACATGTTGTAACAGGTTACCCTATAACTGACAAACCAAAATCTCACAAGCATCCCTCTCGACCAGAAGTTGAGAAACTCACTAACGCTCTATGGGATAACTGAGGACTTAAGGTGAACACCATCACCAATGAGGAACCGAGGTTTGATGCATGTGTCATAGGGTACAAAATCTTTCAAGCTAGCAGGCTAAACAACATAGCATCAACAGTAGTAAGCACAACTTACAAGATTGTCACAAAAGGAATACAAATGGATCTATGTGAGATCCTACTAAAGCAACTTGATGAAAATATGACAACAATCAGGTCTGCCAAGACAAACACACATAAGTTTGGCTCACTTATAATGTGTATATTCTTTTATTTTCAAGGATACTTTCCTTCAATTGGCAAAGTGAAGTGGGACACCACCAAGCTAGTCACATTACAAATAAATGACCTTATCAAGTCACTAGGTGACAACTTTGATTCAGTGATGACTGAATACATCCTTAATTTCAAGGAAAATATGATGGAGAGAGTAAGGATCCCTGAACAGTTAATTGAAAAGCACGAGGAAGAGATATGTTTTATGGTGGATTCAAATTTTACTCATATTAAGCCAGTTGTACCAAGGACAGCCTGGTTACCACCACTTGACTATGAGATAAACATAGATCAAGAAACAAATGCAATTGATGCATTGTTGAATGAACCACTTAATAATAAGCAACAAAGATTTGGAACATATGAAGAGGAAAAGACAAATAAAAATGGGCCTAGTCATAAAGAAGACTGTCAACAAGAAAAACAAGATGGTAAAGAATCTTGAGAAGTTGTTTTCAGTAAATGAGGAGGAGAAAGAAAAAACAGAGGACACTGAGGGACAGGGTGTTATTAGTGAAGAGGAAGATAAGCAAGTAGCAGATTCTTAATCCACAGAGTCTGATGTGCCTCCACCCCAACCAAGAAACCAAGGAATATAGTAGCTTAGAGGACAAGGAGCCAAACTGAAAAGAAAGATACTACACCTCTTAAGAAAGGTCAAGTGAGGACCTATAAGAGGAAGCAAAAAACATATAATCCAACACCTACCAAAAGGAGGAGAAGACTCATCAGAACCAAAGATGACATTGAAGACTCAAAACAGGATGAGCCTGAAGTAGCTAAGAAGACCTTAACCCCTCAAACAATTGATGAGATTGCTGAATCAATTGCTACAAAAGGTACCATGACTGATAGGAAAATTAGACAATGGGTAAAACTAGAGCCAGAGGACCAAAATAAAATAGAAGATGCAATAATCGAGTCTATGGTCAGGTTCAAATATGTACCAGTTGATTTTTCTAGCAAAATACCCAAACCACTGAGTGAAATTTTTTTAGCACGATGGTCTTATGCCTTGCACTCAGAAAAGGAAGCAAGGGATAGGATACTTGTAACACTAATGCCTCACAAATACAAAATGGAGGAGATCAAAGAAATGATGAAAAAACATTCCAATAAATTTATGGCAAAGATAAGATCCTACAAGGTGTTACAGGGGAATCTCAGAGAGCTTGACATCATGACAGATGCTAAATGGAGAGAAATTATTGATCTACCTACAGAATCATCAAGCTGTGAGAATCCATTACTTCTCACTGAGACACCTCATATAGAGGAGAAGAAAGAAAAATCAAATCCAGAGCACATTGCTTTGGATAATATGGAAGATATTGAGCCCATTGACTTAGATAAAGTCATGGATGATCTATACATTCAAGATATTACTCACTATGATTCTGATAAAGATCCAAAGAAGGATGATGATGTAATATTCATATCTCTTAAGGATCAAGAAAAACAACAAGCATTAAAGATACCAGGAAATAAGGACATGGATGTTGCTGATGACACATGACCAGACACTTCAATCATTGACATAAGAGGACTAGACCCTGCAGAACAAATTCAAAAGGATGAAGATGTCACTGTTCAACAAGCTCAAATCGACGAACAAAACACAACTACAGATGCAACACAGGTGAGCACATAGAACAATATGCCAATATTGATGAAGGCCATCAATATGATAGAAGGATATGAAGAGTCTACTACAGATACAAGAATACCCAAAGACAAGGGTGATGTAGAAACAAAGGATACAAAAGATGAATCTAAAGATACAACTACAGAACAAGCTGCTACTGATGATCAACAAGACAAGTCTACTGATCAAAATCAAGAAGGATAAAAACAAGTAGAAGAGGAAAAGAAGAAGGAGAAGAGTGAAGAAGAAAAGACAGATGATCTACAAAATAAAATAGAAGATAAATCTTCTAATACACCCAAGGTTGATGAAGAGACGTCTTCACCTAACTGATAGGTGAACACTGAGCAGAAGGCACAAGAAGTTTCATCTACAAAGCCTTCACCGAGCACCTCAGAGAAAACAAATGAAATAGCAATGGTAGTTCATACATCTGCTTCTACACAAGTCTCAAGGAAGAAACATAAGGACAAGATCAAAAATCCAGTCACTCTGGATGAAATAATTGAGATTCCATTATGTGATCCTAGAACATTAGATCCTACTGAGTTAACAAAGTATGCTAGACTTTGTGAAAGGAAATCTACCCAAGATAAGCTGAGAAAGGCCAAAAAAGAATCAAAAGTACCCGATGTTGCAAAAGGAATCCTCCAACAAATTGTACCTGATACAAATTTTGATCAAACAACTCCCATACTTGATCAATTAGTGGTTCTCATCGACGCTATCACATCTCAGAATATAGATGCTGAAAAGGCAATGGAAGCAAGAATTGAGAAGCAATATGAATTCAAGTTAGTAGAGAAAATAAGCGAAGAAGTGGCATTGAACAAGGTGAAGCTGTCTGAACTGTTAAGCACATTGGACCCTATAATTTCAGAAGCTATAGCCTTAATTCAAAAATTATGTACATTGGATCAACTCACCAAGGAGTATATCGAAAAGATAGCACAAATTGATGCTGATCTTCAAGCTAGTGCACAAGGTCTCACAAACACTGAAGATGCAATCAAATTGTACCATGACCAACTCAAGCAAGCTAGGAAGCTGAGACAAGATATTCAGATTACAGAAACAAAGTTTAGAGATGAGGTAAATGAGCTTCAAGCTTAACTTTTACCAACTCTCACATTACTGCAACAACATATGACACAGGAAAGAACACTTATTGCCACCCCATAAATGTCTGTCCTAGAAAGCATTTATGATATGCATGCTAGGATTGCACTAGAGCACATGGCACTGGAAATCCTCAAAGAGAAATGGGAGAAAATGATGGAAGATATCAAGAACAGTCACTCCCACATACTTGACACTCTGTAAGTTGCATATTTTGTCACATTTTTGACAACTTATAAGTTGTACATTTTTGTCATGATTATAAAAAAAAGGGGGAAATGATATGTACAGTCAGTAATCTTATATCATTAAAAAGAGGAAAGATTATGAAAAAAGGGGAATGTATAGTACAAAGGAAAGTATACATGTATGTATACTTATACTATACCGATGCATATAGTTAGGGGGAGTAATATAATAACAAGGATATATACATGGTGTACATACTAAACATTTTAGTATTTTGCACATATCAGTTTTTGATACTAATGTCAAAGGGGGAGATTGAAGTCATTATATTTTGTCATTATATATATGCAAGGAAAAACATGATAAACATCGTCGGTTGATACTACATCGAAAGATAGGGCACAACACTACCTGACGCCAAGGTTACCAATATTGCTAAATACAAAGCATCCCGACGCAACACTATTTAGTGTTAACCAATGATAGAAAAGACAAAGGAGCTCGACGAGTAACCAATAGTGCAACCCGACGAAACAATCAAAAGTGGAACTCGACAGATCAAGGGAACCCGACGAACAGTTCAATGAAGGAACACCGACAAAGTTTTATCTCACACCGACAATCAAATACCGAGAGTCATTTACATCCCGCAAAAAAGTAGATCTAACTTCCATGTGAGATAAATCACTGAAGTTTTATATTTATCTTCTTGATTTGTTTTTTAATCCATTACTTGAGGGAAAAGCAATATAATTATTATTGTTTGTATCAGTCTAACTGATTTAAAACATGAAAACTAAAGGATCAAGGTCAAGTTGTATACCTTGGATCTAGAGTTAACATTGTAATGCGTGATTCTAGAATAGGTCAATGAACTTGTATAAATAGATGCTCAATAAATTATGAACATGTTGTTCGATGATGATTGTAGCCTCTGAGAGCATCTAAGGTTCAAACAAGAGAATTCATGTAGAAGCACAGACAAAGATCAAACCAAATTTTCAAGAACAAGAACCAAGGCTACCGACAAGCAGGAAAAAGTATTAATCAATCACTATAGGTGATATTCATATACTGTAAGCTTTAATGGATCTGTGATAAGAAATTATAGATTGCATACAGTCAGGTCATACATATTGTACACAATCTAACAAGTGTAGTACACTTAAGAAATCCTTTCAAGGAAGGTGGATTTAACAATCCTATTATAAATCTCTTAACCGAGTGCACACTACATTAGTGTTGCTAAAGCTCTTAACAGAGTAGATCCTAACAGGTCTCCACATTAATACTCCTAACAGTGTAGATCATCATTAGTGATCAAATTGTAAGCCTTAACCAGCTCCCTTCCAATCTGCAGATAGTAAAGTTTTGTGGGTGCCATCCCCATCACAGTTTTTACTTCCTAACAAGAGTTTTCTGCGATATCATATCTTGTGTTATGTGTCTATTAATTTTATGAATGTTTCTATGAATGTTACATACAATTAAGTTTATGAATTAATATTACATGCATAAGAAAGAACATCAGATTTGGTCGGTAATACAATAAAGATTGATTGCTAATGAAGTAAGGTGAAAAGCGTTAAAAGTTTTAGAGGTACTGATTCACCCCTCCCCTCTTAGTACTACTTCCCATTAATCCCAACTGGTAGCACTAATTCTTTTTGGTTTCCATGTTGTGGTCTGAAAAGAATCTTCTTCGTAACTCTTGCGTTTTCTTTTCTCCATTGTGATTGTAGTTCTACTTTCTTTAGGGAATGATGTCAATTCATTAATTTGCAATAATATCATATATATATAATCTTATGATCATACTTACCCCACAATAGGTAGATCCCTTATGTGTTCTCTGTATGTTTATGTGGTATTTCCCTTGATTTGTCTTCGTTTTGGGGCATCTCATAGTGGAAACATAATCAGTGGAGTTGTTTATGTTTTTGTTAAATCCATTTCTCCTGTTAAAGTGTTAGCAATGAATTTAGCATGGGGGCATATGCTCTACTCACTTTTTGCACACACACACTTTCAAAATATTTTCAAACCTAAATTTTTTTTTCCCTTTTAGGATTAGAGACTAATCCTTAAAGCATTGATTTTTACCTTATAGGATCTCTTGATCCCTCTAGTTTCAATTTACAAAGTTTTGATCCATTAATGTCGGAAGGTGTCCTCAAGACTGGATCTCTCTAGTTTTGGCTTTGCTCTTTTGGAATAGAATATTCTTGAAGGTGAATCCTTGATGGGTTGACTAGTGAGTAGCCACATTCACTAGGCAGTTCAACTCCATCTTTCCAGTTGCACTGTTTCCTTGTGTGATTCACAATGGGACATAGGTTCTCATTGGATGAGGTAATCACACCCTCTCTCTCTCTTTTTCTTTGACTAGTGATGTCTCTCTTATTTTAATCTTGGGGTTGACAAATAATTGAGTCCTTGGAGACTTGAGGATTGCTTTGTCCCTTTGATTTCAATAAGATTATCTTTTCTTTGTGATCTCCTTTACCAAGAGTTTGCATCGAGTCCATACTCCTGCTAAAGTGGGGACTAAATGTATCATTGGAAAATAGAAGCACTTCCATTTAGGATTGGTTTAGCCCTCCGAGTAAGTGGTTTGGGGTCATGTCAAACACCTTGAATGGGTCTTTGACTTGGATCTGGTTTTTCCCCTATCCTGGCCTATTTTCCGCTTCTCTCCTACCTATTTCTGGTATCCTGCTCTGGGATTTTGAGGTTCTTGACCTTAGGGTCAAGGTCAACCTCGAACCTTGCCTAGGTCAAGGTCTACCTTAACCCTAACCTAGATCAGGGTCAACTTCAACCCTAACCCAGGGTCTAAATTTTAAATTCCAAATATTTTCAGATGTCGGGGTTTGGAAAGAATTATTTCCTGCTTTCGGGTTGGCTATTTCAGGCTCCAAAGTGGTGAATATTAAAAATATATTTAATATAGGTCTACTTCTAGGGGTATGAGCCTAATTGGAATTTAATTATCCTATGTCAGCCTCTCTAGAAGTTTGTGCCCTAGACTAGTATATAAGGAAGCCTTTCTCCTCTTATTTTCTAAGCACACAACAAAGACAAGACTTAAGACGGATAATGAAAAGAAGGATAATCTACACATAATATATCAAAGCATTAAATAATTCAAGCATTCAAACATCCAAGCATTCAAGCATTCAAGATTCAATTCATCAACCAGATCCATTAGTAGCCATTGAAGGATTCAAGCTCTATGGAGCCCTCTTGTTGAAGACTTCTCCATCCATATCCATTCAAGATTCTTCCTATTCCAAGATCCATTCAAGGTTTGTGTTGAATATCTAAAGGAAAATTATTTGAGACATCCTACATCCTACATCCTACATTTCTACATTCATTTGGTACATCCATACTTGTGGATCTAAGGATTCGAATCTTCTACAAGGGTTTCAACATAAGCAAGGTGAATTGTTCTATTTACTTTGTTTATTACTGCAATTTAGATTCTATTTTAAGGTTAATTCAAAAACTGATGTTTGACCAAGGAAAACCCCTCCCCCCAAAAAAAAAAATATTTTTATTGCAGGTACAGGTATGAAACATTGAATTAAAGAGTAGATTCAGATATCCTTTCGAAAAACTTTTGGGATCCGTGAATAGATTTTCCGTCGGAGTAGTGCAGGTCAAGGTCGACATAAAGGGGTACAATTGAACCCCCGTATTTGTGTCAAGGTTGACCTTTCTCAGAAAATAAAAATATTTCTAGGTTTTCTCCGTCTTTGTGTTTCTGTTCCAAATCCGGTTGAAGAATTTCTAGAAACTCAGTACAGACACCAGAAAACAACAATTTCCAGATCTGCTATACTTTGAGGTTAGTATTTGTCTTCAATTCATTCCAATTAAGGTTTTAATCATCTAATATCTATTACACTCTACATCTCCCACAAAAAAATGGTAATGTAAGGTTTTCCTCTTTCTTCTTATTTCCAATCGATTGATTTATTTGTGCATTGACCATTTTCTTGTGGTTAATCAATTTGGATCTTTCCTTTGTAAATTTGGGGCTAGGAGGAGAATCTTACCTTCTCCAAACCTTTCATATGTAAAGGATATTATTTACACGTTCAATTCTCTTGTTCCCCATCTACATCATTTTTTATCTTTTACACTTACCCATCCAACTTATCAAACCACCAAATAAAGTAAAAACATAAGCACTAGCTGATCCTTTGTAATTGACATCACATGACCAATTTGAATGTAGATGACCATTGATATCAAGATAATATTTTTATCCTATAAAATAACCATGATAACACAATGAATACTCTAAGATACACTATGAGTATCTAAAGAATTTTGTATGCATCTCAATGTCTACCAACATTAGATATATAATTGGAAAGAACTCTCACTAATTGGGCAACACTTGTGTAGGGAAATTTAGTCATGTCCTCCATCGTGTAGAGCTCCAAATCACCTTCCCAACACCTATAAAAAAACAAAAAAAAACTCAATAAAAATGTACAAATGTTATGACAATTTTACTAAAATGTGTTTTTTGAGGCTTTTCAAAATGGATTTCCATTTTGGATATTGAAATGGTATATCCATTTTCAAAATGGATATCCATTTTGGAAATAGAAATGGATGTACGTTCCAAAAACATAAATTGAAAAAAAAACTCAAGGAAACAAATATCTATTTTTGAAATTAAAAAAATGGATATCCAATAGATATTCATTTTTTCTTACATAATTTTTCCCCGCTCCCTATTGGAAATATATATAGATGACTGTAATTGTTTGTTGTCATTGATATCAAACATTGTGGTCCAAAGGTGTTGGAGGTGTTTTCTCTTATACTTGTGTTCAAAATTATTTGTCGATGACATGTTCAGGTATATTTGAAGAAGGAAGGTCATCTAGAAGTAGTAAGGTTGTGTTAATGCTATAGAACAATGGAAGACATACATGTATGTAATAGTACAAAATAGTGGAAGACATGTACATGTTATGGAGATCACATGAGAAATATTCAATGAAGTGTTTAGTGCTACAAAAAAATTGAAGAAAAGTATTCTAGAGATTGTGAGAATGATTGTGGAAGACAGATCAGTACTTCAATGGTTCTATCCAAATGTCAGTGGTTCAGTAACAAAGCTATGTAGTTGAAGATGACAGTTATTTAGTTTTGTTTCCCATAAGGTTTCTACTTTGGAAATCAAGGTTGAAGATGTGCAGATATGATTCATATTGTATTCAAGTTTTGGTCTTGTTTGTGGTGTTTCCTAGTGATCCAAAAATATTGTTACCAAGTGTTGCAATTATGATCAGTTTGTGTTTTGGTCTGGAAATGTGTTATGAAGGCTTCTAATGTGGAGAGATCGACATATGATGTGACATCTAGTGGAGATTGGATCTCACCATAGCGTGTGGAGATTCATATATATCTAGTAAGTGATGTGGTTTTTGGGTAGTGTATTACTACATATTTGGGATGGCTATGAAAGTTGTTCATGTAATTGTGGATCTAGTATTGGGTTGTGTAACATGTTTTCGGTCCCCCGTTCTCTTGGAGTGGATCATGTTTCATGATTTTTGTCTAGGTATTGCATTTAATGTTGATCTCTTATCTGGATGGGTTCATGCTATGTGTGATCTATATATTTAATTTTTATCTCTTATCTAGATGGGTCCATGCTATGTGTAATCTATGTTTTTGTCCAGATATTTCTAGCATAGGACCTTATTATAATTTGTTGTTGACATGGCTGACTTGTAACTTTATTGTAACATGATTTTGGCATGGCTAACCTTGTTGTAAAATCCAAAGATCTATCTTGTATAGTAAAAAAATTTGTGCTTTGAAAAAGTGTAATATGCACAAGCAAGAAAATTAGGGCTTTGAGAGAGCAGAACTCAATTTATGTGACAAAGAAGCAAAGCCAAAGACAATGTGGCAGAGTTGTGTAGATCAACTATATTATCAGGAGATTTTCTTCTTATCCTTTGAGAATAATTGTATGTACCTTGTCCCTAGGACAATGAGTCTTGGTTGTACAATTTCTTTATTGTATCTTACTACTTTGGTAACTTCTGTTGCAAGTATGAAGCAGTGAGCTCCAACTATATTTATAATCAGACTATATATCAGTGATTTATCTTTGTGGGAAAGTGCTAAACATGGTTTTTCCCAATTTGGGTTTTCCATGTATAAAAATCTCGGTGTTCATGTGTTTATTGTTTCAGTTCATTGTCCGTTCAATAAGTTGTGTGGTGGATAAGTGGATAATATTGATGGTTGGTTTTTAAGTAAGGATTTTAGTTTATGTCGATTCACACCCCCCAACCCCCTCTCAGCATTTGGTGTGTGTTCAACACCCCTCCCCCTTATTTTTTCTTTGGGGTTGCTTTAGGATTTGGCTTGGGAATGCCAAACCTAGAAAGTTAACACAAAAAATATTTTCTCAATCTCTCCATCATTTTCTAGACTTCACCCTTGTGGATGATGATTATTACTACCCAAAATTGATGAAACAAAAAGGGTTTATTATTGAAATTGTCAAATTTCCACCTCTATAAATTATGCCTTATTTTTAATTTAAGAATAAAAAATTATTAATTTTCTATATGCATGATGACTAAAGTCCTTATTGGTATACTATTTTTAAAATTTGAAAGTTACACCACATTTTGTGCTTCACATACTATAGGATTAGAATAAATTTTGTTTCATTAAGTTTTGACCAAGTTATGGTGGTTAGACATACAAGTTTTTATATTTTTAAAAAGTTCAAGCAAAAAAGTATAACTAATTATTTGGCTAGAAAAAATTACAAAATCAAAGCATGTGTCCTCTACTTAACTAAATAACCTTTGCTTAAAGAAATAAAGTTTCATAAAAAAAATATTATGTTTTTCATGTACATAGGTTGGTCAGACGTACACCTACTTTTTATCTTTTCCCTAAAAATTTAGTGCTACTACATTGAAATTTTAACATTTCATCGAATAGGTTTTTTCCTTCAAAAAATAACTAGTAGCTTAGAAACTACATTCAACTTGTTATAAAAATTATTTTCTTACATATTTTCTAAATTATGTTTCTAACTTATTTAAATTTTCATGTCAAGTTGCCTAAATCTATTTTTCTTTTAATTCTCATCACCACTTTAGGGCCTAGTTTGGCTCACCATAATCCTATACATACCCTATTAATACTATCAAATCCTTTTTAATGTCCCCATTCCAATTACAATATTTTTTATTTTTTGAGAAGGTGTGTGAAGGGGAGGGTTTGATTTGCTAATTATGAAATGAACCAATGACTAAACTAAAAATTACCTTGGAATCTAATAAATGTTTCAAAGAGGTAGCATCTTAATAGTGTCATCTATCTTATTTGTGTTTGCCTTAATACCATGATGCAATATAATGAGTCTAATTGTTTGTTACTATCTACTTCAAAGACACACCTAAGAGGATTTAGTTATATGTTGTATAACTAAAGGTATTAAAAGATAAGATGAACATTATTAATGTGATCTTGACATAAAATAAGCTTTATAGATCACCATTATCTTATAGAACAATGTGGATAATATTGTGAAAGATAAGGGTCATAACATTCTAGTAAGTCATGTCATCATTCTTAAAAATTAAAGTGACAATGAGATACACTTTTTAAATATTTTATCTTTTAAGTTGGGCAAATTGAGAAATTGAACTATATTATGAACCACTATTTTAAGGTCAACATAAGGCATATCCTCATACGACCAAGAAAAAAAATAGAATAGTTATATTAAAGTTAAAAATTGGAAGATAATTATTTAGGGGAGAGACATTGTCCAATCTAAATAACCGGCTTGTCATTATTAGGATCCACAAGGACATCAATGACATTGTTTGATGTCGAATGTGACCTCTCAATTCAACAAAAAACCCAACATAGTCCTTATTCAATCAAAGAATTCGCAAAGACAAACATGAATTGTTTGCTCTCCGAAGTGATTGAGACGACCTGTTGCCTCCTAATTAGGAGTGATTGCTGTAGTGTACCCTCACAATGAGAGCCAACAACCTGAACATCTCTAATACGGAGGATTTCATAGTGTGAGTGTGTGAGAAATAGCCATCAATTGTGAGAAAATATGCATCTATATGAGCAAAAGTGCTGCTATTCTGTGAATTGAGACATGATTAAGATATAAAAGAAATGCTTTTAAGCTAGAATTGAACTTGCAAATGAATCTAGAAAGCTTTGAAAGTACAAGATTGAATTGTTAGCCTTATAAGTAGAGCATAAGTGAAAGCT